>JAIFHY010000225.1:0-45159 GCA_022264835.1 Melampsora americana | reverse complement strand
ATATATCTAATGTGTCTCTTTCTTTTGTGTGAGGTGAAAACCTGTGATGGATAAACATCACATCTCTCCCGGAACCAGAAAAAGTCTGCATACATCCAGCTGATCACCAACTTCAACCACTTTGATTGGCATACTATCTACTTTGTCCCCTCTGCAACACACAGATAAACATGGCAATGGATGTACATATCTACAGATCTCTAACTTGATTTCATATGTTTCCTTATGTTGTATGGAATGGAAAATACTCAAGGCCTGAGTCTATGATTTCCTTTTTTAATGGCTACCACGTTGACCCCCAGTCATGTCAAATTAAATGATATATTTGCTTTTTTCTCTCCGAGCATCTCTTCCATAACCTTCGTATGCCTCTTTTACACTTCTTCCCGCTGCACATGATGCATGTCTAACATAGAAGCTTATCACTGTCTACTAAAAACTCCGAGTGAGTCTGCATGTACTTCATGCCTCAAGCATCTGAAGGCAATCATCAATAGGCCCCCCTTGTACTGTGAGGCCCAGATCATGACAAGTCAAGCTTTAAGGACTTCCACATCAGATAATGAGCATCTTCGCAAATCTATGATTCAAGAAACTCAAATTCAACTCCCAGCAGACTAACAGTGCACACGGCTCCTTGTAAAAGTTCCACATCTTAACAATAGAAATTCTTTCTTAAAAATCGCAGTAGAACTCACCTTTAAGCCACACCAAAAGAAGAATACCTGTCTTAATGAAAGATCGGTTTCACATAGCTCACATCCTCAGCTTGATCATAACATTTCAACTCCTATGGAAAGATAGTCTGATTTATTGATTCATGTGGGACTTCATCTTGAAGATTATCAAAAGATCGACTGACATGGACCATACTCAAGCTTGACTCATCGTATTCTCATCGAGGTTTCACAAAACATCCTAGACAAGAATGGATGATACCATCATCAATATCTTTTCTCAAAGCTTCGGCTCGGAACTCAATCATTGGTCAATATAAGAACCCTTTTGTCATATCTCGAAGTTATCATCAGTTAAACATTGACCAATCAAACAAAATGAGAATATAAACAATTATCTACACGATTTTTGACACAGAATTGAAGTTTGCACCAGGTTTCTTTTCATGTAATTCTATTACTCTCCACCTTTACCACGTTTGAACATCTTACGAAAACTACCAGACAATCTTCTAATACGAGAGAAACTGATTTTCTTCTGACTTCAGGTGTTTCTGGAGGTAATCCAACATAATAATCTTCAATATTGACAAAGCCTGTAGTGTTATGAGAATATCCAGTATTCAAATCAGTTTGGGGGTTACAAATTTGACGCATCTCACTCAGTTGACCGATATTTCCAAGTGAGCTGTATCTACGTCTACCTGGTAATTCTGGTAATGGGACTTGTGGTGGGGGTGGTACAGCTGGAAATAGCTGAAGTATTGACTCCCTTCGAGTACCACGACTTGAGGTTGACTGAGCTGGTGATGGAACTCGTTGGGGGGTTGGAATACTCGGGAAATTGTTAATGATTCCCTGACAGGCGGTCAGAAGAGTGAGAAGACACAGTTGATTGAGGAGAAGGTAAGTCGGGAAGAGTATCAGGTAGAGTTACATTAGGAGCAGAAGGTTGGTCATTTATTGATGTCACTTGATTCTGGTTCAAAAAGTCTGTTTATTTTCCTTCTAAGTGTTGCAAGACGATTGGTTTCTGGACATTGCCGCTAAAGGTACGTACTGTTCATCCATGGTTTGTTGCGAGGTTGAAGGTGATGGAAATTGCCGGGGAAGACAGGTGTTTTTGACATCGCGACTAATGGTACGTACTCTTCATCTGTATTTTGTTGTGATGCTGGAGGGAATGGAATTTGCTTGTGCCAGGCGTCTGTTGTTTGTCATTGCGGCTATGGTACGTATCCTTCAGGCAGTCCAGTTCGACGAGGGGATGGTGGATGGGTTCCGGATCGAAGTGGCTTCCCTTCCAAACCACCATATACCAAATTCTTGTAACCGGATGCCTGTCCAGCAGGCACCACATAGGAATTCGGTAAAGATGATGAGCGACGTCGATTTGCCCCCATTGAATTTGGATTGTTTGATGAGCTAGAGGGATAATTGATAGGCATTTTAGTTTGTTGCAATGATATCAGAAGCTGTAGAAAATGTTCAGACGTGAAAGACTTCTTGGGTTAATCTTTGATGAGTAGACAATCACCACTTCAGACATCTTTTATTTATATGTTGGGTCGAAGAGGATCAGCTTTCTTGAACTCAGCAGCCATAAGCTGATCAGTTCCTTGCATTTGAAGCATAGACTATTAGGCAAATCGTCGTCGCAGGTGAAATCAAAAGTCCCTTTCACCTTTGGTGAGATTGCGTCGCGAGACTGCAGCATTTCAGCTGGTAAAAGTTTGCTTTCGAGATGTAGTGCTAATGGATCATAGCTATTACATCCATTAAGTGAATCACTGCCCGAAGGAACGATCAAAATGGTGAAGTTGTGCTACTGTCTGCCAGGAATCAAAGGGAAGGAATTATCGACACATTTTTCATAGATTAGGCGATAACAAGAATGAAAGCCTCTTACTGGCTGAAGAGTATCAAATATCCGTCGTCGGGTCATTTACAAACGATCAAACTCTTAAATTGAACCCGCATTGGAATTGATGAAACCAATTTGACAATTGGCATGATCAAAGCCATCATCATCACAACGATCATAAACATCAAGCATCGCAACTTTGAAAAACTCTTCTATAAAACATAAAGTAAATCATACTGTAAGTAGACATAAAAAAAGCCAATGCTTTGACATCATCATCATTACAAATGATCACTTTTCCATTAAATACGGAGCGGACAGATCATAATTCGAAAAAATACAGAAAAAATGCCAAAGAGAACAAATGAACAAGATCATGACAAAAAATTATAGATTTTTTTATTGATTAATCGGTGGATGCGACCTCTTTTGGACTAGTGGAATCGCTTCCTGCCATTCGTTTCAAAGCTCTAAATTCGCGCTTTCCCGCTGCACGGCAAAGCGTGTAAACCTTGATTTAGGGTTCGCAATCAATTTTGCTGGTGAATCTATTTACTCGACATTCAAGAGCAATTGTTAGTTTCATCTCGTGAGCTGAAGTGCAAGACACGCAACATCAAAAAAGGATCCAATATCGTACCATATTCAATCACCCTTCCTTGATCCAATACCAAAACAGCATCAAAGTTGATTACCGTCCTGAGTCGATGAGCTATTACTAACAATGTAGATTCAGAAAACTCTTGCTGAATCGTCAAGCTGATATGTGCATCACTTTCGTTATCGATACTCGATGTCTTCAAAGACAAATCAAATCAGCTTGTATACGTGTTGGCGAGCTGTTAGCGAGAAGCTCACAGCCTCATCCATCAACAACACCTTAGATCTCTTTAACAAAGCTCTTGCCATGCACAACAGCTGTCGTTGTCCCTGTGAAAAATTTGAGCCCTGTTCTGAACTTCTAGTTGTCTCTGGAACGGGTATCCCCCTCACAGAAAAAGGTCAGCTCTAATCAATCACTTCAAAAACATCCTGACCACAAGATGACTGATTGGACGACCAAACTTACAGATTCCTGAACACGTTTCATTCAAACCATCTGAGTCAGCATCGGGTAGCTGGGATCAAGTTGACTCTTCGAAGGAACGCTGTAGATCTCTGCATCGGCAATGTTCGTCGAAACACATCCAGTGCTATGATACGTGAAAATGAATTCGCCAAGGATCAGTGAATACCATAATGGGAATTTTTCGTATCATGATCAAGGCCACATACTTGATCGAAGAGAACCTGAAAGGATTGTAGGATCTTGGGGGTATGATAGTCAGTCGGGATCGTAAGTCAAACAGTCCAATGTTCTGTAGTCCAGACAAGAGTCAATAGACACTACGATGTATAGGAGATCAATGATAGTAGATGATAACCCAAAGAGCTGACCTTAATATCCAAGCCGTCTATCTTGATGTACCCATCCCATGCTTCTACAAAGCGGAAAAATGATTGCGCTAGTGTAGACTTGTCCACATCCGGTGGCCCCAACATACCTACTTTTCCTCGGGCAGGAACATGGAATGTAACTGAATGAAGCACATCTGGGAGTGTAGGGGCTAGTAGCGGACGGTCAATTCTTGAAATTTCAACACATATGATGAACTTCAGCAACTTTTAGACCAAAGACTGCGACCACGAGTTGGACAAACTCACCCTTAACCTCAATTTCCCCACTATGTGGCCAATTCGCTGGAGGTCTTGGCTCCATAATCTCTGGTGCTGTCAGCATCCATCTCCGAAAACGCCTTCACTCGTTCCACTGCCACCATGCTCATTTCAAGTGCAGTGAATCTTCTCACAAGTAAAATCATATCACCTGAGATATTGATTGCAAAGGTTAAAGCAAACCCTGCAAGAGAGGCACTGATCGAATCTCTTGATCTGATCAGCAGAAACCCAGTAAGGCCCACGACAAAACTCGATAAAAAGTGCGAATCGAATCGACAGCCAACGATTGACACTCCACTGCAAAAATCATGACATACAAGATCAGTGATCATATTTGACTTGATACCTATTGTATGTACTCACCAAATAGAAGTAGAATGACACGTTCGTGTCAATCCGTTCGAATACCATGCTAAAGAGCCCGAGAACAACCTCCAAATGCTCTGATCACAGCTACACCGGCTACTGTTTCACCATATGCACTAAACAAAGGTGATTTAGTCACACTGTCCAATCTTCTCAATTCTCTTGCAATCTGGGTGTACTGCCGGCCATACCACCAATACAATATGCTGATTATCGCAAAGGGGATCAAAAAGGTAGGTGTGACGAAAGCGATCGATACGATGGTCGTAGCCACATTGAGGCCATACATTAGGGAACGACCGAGGTTGTCTGGTAACGATGAATCAATCCCTTCAAAGTCTTTTCCGAACCTTCGAGACGAAAGATATCAACAAGATATGGGAGAAAGTGATGGTCAGTCTTGTCAGTCACCAAAATGACAAAATAGTAGCGGTACCGATTCAACAACCGACCAAGAGGTACAGTATCAAAGAGCGAAGGGGTGAGCGGAGGACAGCTCGCAGTATGGATTTGTACAATCTTTGAGATGCGCGCAAGGCGCCGTTATATGAACGAGCCATCTAACTGTCGAAACGACGACGTTTAGCAGTTGTCACAGCCGCTTATAAAGACCAAGGTAAATAATCACACCGAGTTCGTCTCATGAAAAGCTAGCGAGAAGATTGTTTTCGTCGGTTTTGGAGCCTGATCGTTCGAATTAGACCATAAATTGAGGACGTAGGTTTCAGCACCGTCCATGATCTTGTTACCAAGAAAGACAGCCACGAAGGACGTCCAGAAGATCAGGGTTGCCTGCCAGGCCATCTGCATTAGCACTAAGGTACATTTTGAATACACTAGCATCAACATGCCCGACTGCACGCGTCTCGTCTTCGATAACTTTCGCGCTGGTTTGTTCAGTGAATCAGTTTCGCCTCTCACTGTCGCTATCTCCATCTACTGAGCTGGCTGCTGACTCGGCTGGACTGTTATCATTGAATTGAGGCACGTCGTTGGCGGCAACGTTTCTGAACAGACGTTTAGTCAATTTACTCGCTCCTTTGGTTTGGTACTTCCCAAGGCTGGGGAAGGTTTGTTGCTGACAACATTTTCCTCGTCGTCGGCTGCGTCGATCCGGAAAGTGTTTTGTACTTTTTGGAGGATAAAAAGTCGTCACCATTGGTAGCCAGGTCGACGTTCCCGTTCTCTAAACAGACAACATACGCAGCGATAGGAGCGCAAAGCTGCACATGATGAGAGACAAGTATGATAGTTTCTGTCTTTCAGGAGTGGACCCTTGAAACAATGATCCACGATGTGCCTAGCGGTGTGCGCATCAACCGCGCTCAAGACATCATCTACAAGATGACAGATGCACAAGAATAGACAGCTCGGGCCAAGGAGATTCGTGCTTTCTGACCACCTATATGCTCAATAAAGAAAGAAACACTCACGTCTTGGTGAGTCATATACAAATATATGGAGATCAATGCATAGCCGACATACCGCTCAAGTTCCACTCCTTTTTCTCCAATCTCAGTTTGATCGCCATCCTCAAGGATTAAGAGATCGCTGACCAAGCTGCACGCATTCAAAGTCGCTTCATACCTCTTCTTCACATATGGTAGTCCGAAGAGAATATTTGTTCTGACATTGGCATTCTGCAACCAAGCACTTTGCGGGGCATATGCCATAGTAGGGAGCAGCCACTCTTCTTCCGTGATCATCTCAAGATGTGTAAGATAATGAATAGTATCTGGTGGAGAACGTGGACAGATAATTTGTCCGGCCAATAGATCTGCTTCCCCGAGCAATGCTGTAAGTTGCTGATCAGGCAATTTGATTAAATTTTGGATCACATCAGGTCGAAGCATATTGTAATGACAAAACTAACCCAACAATAATAGCGTTTTGGCCGCTGCCTAAACTGCCACATATCAATGTAAGCTGTTTGGATGGGAAATCAATTGTGATATCCTCGAGATAAAATCTGCGTCTTGATGGTGTCATGGGCGATAAGGGCTCGCTCCCAGCTCGTGCTTGATCAGCTGGATTGGCGGTAGGCCAGGTAATGGTAGCACTACGGATAGCTATACAGGTCAAATTAGGGCCTTCCACTGAACTTGCAGAAGGCCTTGGCTTCTTCAGTGGTAAGTGTGACTTGGAGGCCTCAAGCGGCTTCGTCAGTGCTTCGGTGTCAGTTTCACATTCAGGAGAGGCCAGATAATTTTCAATTCTATGCAGTGACACCAGACATTGGAGCGCATCTATAAAAGTTTCCGGTAGAGTCTGAATCGACGCATGAAGAGTTGGTGAGTTTCCTTGACAACTTCCGGATGGGCTACAGCTGATGTGACGCAAAAATAAAAAACTCACATTCAGCGCAAACTTCAACTCTGCGAATACAGCTGTACAAAAGGACTGTCAGGTTTGAGGATTCATATTCAAAATGTGGAGAGTATTATATAGGACCAACCGAGACTTGTAAAAGCCACAGCCGGAGTTAATTCGTTTCCTGAAACCTTTGTATACCAAAGGAAGCTCACTAGCACACAAAAAGATGGGACTGGCCAGCCAAATGAAGTTGAAGGAGATCTGATCATATAACGTGCCCCAACATCAGATGATTGATTATCCTGAGATGCCATTATCGATCGCGTCATAAAAAAAGCTGACCTCGAGCAAGAAATTTTGTCTCAACTGACTGAGTTCATGATCACGGGACCCTCAAAATTTTCTCTTCAAATGGCTTCTCCCATGCCATATATTTGATCATCCGTATCGATCCCAAAACCTAAACAAAGAGTCAGGTCTTGTGGAATGCCTTATCCACATTGCATAACATGGATCGAGCAACTCAAGACGCACTTCATTCATCAGTGAGACACGTCTGTCACGCGCCATCATCAACTTGTCTTGCACCATAGCATACCACTTACTGATATCCAGAGACAATCAGTGATGATTGCTCGACAGTTGTAATCAAACCTAAACTATGCGTAGATGGAATGTGTAACATACCTAGTGTAATGGTTTAAGGGAATGAACAATATCGAAATCGCAATTCCCACGATAGATGCAATCCCAAGCAAGTCATAGAGGAAGATTGTACCTATTAGAACTTCTGCCGGAGCATCGATCAGGCTAAAGCAACGACATCCCAAAGTCGGCAAACTCGGTCGGCGTCGATGGTGAAAAGATTGAGTCTGTTCAAAAAGCAGTTTATTCAGAATTCACGGCCCCATAGAGACAGTGACAGCAGAGCAGAAGGGACTACACTTGAGATTTGCTACCAAAGCCGACTGGGTCAGATTTGAGTGATTCTTTTTTCTTCTTCAATGTCGTATCACCTGCCATTTGAGAAGTATCCACGCGAGCTGAAGATGATTCTACCACAGCGCTTGTATCACTGGCACTTGTTAAGTTTGCCAAAGCTTCTTTCTCCGGGTAAATTCTTCAGGGCGGAGTCGCTAGGTGATGAGACTGCAGTGATGTCTTTGCGCTGATAGATACACAGGTACACGTGTCAACGACACAGGTCTTGCATTGTACATGGTATACAGCGAAGAATCGTGAGATTACTAACTCGTAAGGTTTTTGCATAAATCGCAGTGTTTAACTGAATTCTTACTCGTGCACAAAGTACTGAATTAGAGATATACCATAGCTGCCCGCTCACGATACTTTCTGACAACATTGCAATCAGCAATCCAGCACAGTATGTGTATCCCATTGCCGTTGATTTGGTTTCTGAAGCATCCTTGTGTTCTAAGAACTCGATGATCTTTCGTAGGAAAAAGGCTGGAGCGTAATACAGAACACTGTTCAATAGAGCCAATGCAGCCTCTTCAAATAAACATCATATCAGTTATTCATTAATTATACACGTATTTGAGAGTCAGATGATGAATTTGCAGAGCATAAGACTGACTTACGAGTCATAAATGCAGTCTGATTGATTTTGATGACTCTCCACAGTAACGGGTTCATCCATTGAGGTGATTTACCAACGTGTTTCATCAGACCTGTCTGATTTTGCGAGGCTTGTGCTATGTTGTCAATAACCTTTTTGTATAAATTCCAACTTCTGAAATCCGCAGAAAGATGAGGTAGATCGCTTTTCTCCAAGCTAGCTTTCTTCATGCCTGCTTTCATTACAGGCGAGACCCAATTGAAAAATAGATGATCCAAAACAGAGCAACAAGCTATCAAGGTAACATTACCGTCTTTGTTGATATTATTCTTGTTTTCTTGAGAGATGGTGGTAGCAAGGTCCTCCGTATTTTCATGGCCACTCGATTGGCAAGATGTAACTTCTGGGGGAGTTAGATCGTGTGATTTGACTTCAACATCGTAAGGCGATCGGTAGAGTATGCGAGGGCTTCGTGGGATTGTACAAGTGATGACTGAGACCACCAAGCTCACGACAGCATCGATTGAAGATAGCCAACGGTGCGTATTTGAAGAACCTGTGTTGGGCTGATTGATATCGCTGGTGGGTAGAAGCAGACAACACAATGACCAAGCACAATAGGTGACTGTCAAAGTTGATAGATGAATAACAGATGTCCAATGCGCGGCGACTTCAGTGATCGGAACTGAACGGTTGAATACCACGTAGCATGTGATCGACCAAAAGATGATGACCATTACATCTTCTAGAACTCTTCCCGTCTGAGAGAGTTGATCAGATTGAGGATTGACCAAATCCCAGCCTAGCTCGAAACAGCGCAAAACAATCAAGATTCCCATCAAACTTCCGGTGGCAATTTTGCTCAGCTTGACGCGGCGCCAAAATTGAACCTGATTTATTAAATGACCATCTTCACAATGTGAAACGAGTCTCAAGGTTTGGGCTTTTATTTGAACCGCTCCATCAACGACCGTGTTGGCTGATTGAACTTGCAAAAAGTTAGAGGAAGAAGTCGAGGCTGGTAACGGGACAGCCTGATCAAATGACTGAGGCCGAGGTGATGAATTTGTGAATCGAAGTTTTTGAGGCCATCTGAAGTTTGAAAAGAAGGGTAGGATTGATAGTATGACGAAGAAGCAAGGTGCAACGATTAGCTCAAAAGGTGAAGTTGAGAACATCGTGTCCGTAAGTTCTTCAAATCGATAGAAAGCTGAATGACGAAAATTGATCACCAAATCCAAATTAACAGAAGAATTTACAAAACACGGTTCAATTTAATACTGATTGATATGTGAGGGACATGTTGATCAGTGTCAGGGTGTGCACACGCGAGCGCAGTCACGCCGCAGTCACTGCGGATGCGTATGCACTCTGTGACTCTGATCAACGCATGTCTCACATACACTGAATCCTGTACTATCCGGTACTCTCCAACCCGGTAGCCTGCCAAATCCGGTTGCGGACACCACCGAGTGACTTTGGATCAGAAATCGGTCTGACCAGGTCTGAGATCAGTCAGAGCGGTAACTGCCTCACGCGAGAATTTCACGCAAGCAACCCCTGCAAAAACAGGAATCTCCATCATCAGGATGAACAATAACAATAATCGACTTGAAATAACACCAACCTCCCCCCATATGCCTCGCAAACGACCGCCAGACACCGACGATGGCGATCCCGATCCCCAACCCACAAAAAATCCAATCAGAAATCGTTCAAATGACTCCGATTCTATGATGAGCGAAATTAGATCCCTCGCAACAGAGAACAATCAGGCAAACGATGGCTTGATCCACATCATGATCAAAATGATGAACGGATTCAAAAACACGATCAACCAACTTAACAATACAATCGCCGAACTACGCAAAGAAATTCACACACTTAAAGCTGAGAGATCGCACACTCCAAGGAGAGTAACACCTCATCCTCTCACCCACCAGTTACCAGCAAAACCCCCAGCATGGACTACCCCTAACCCCACGCCACTTCATCGCCCATCGACCCACACCACACCTAGGCCACCTCCCAAGAACGCTATAATCAATGAATTAAAGCAGCCACACTGATCATTCACAAGGCCCCAGAAAAACAACCTTTCAAAGGTATGACCAACACCAAAATCGTCCAAAGCATCAACTCAGCCCTCATCAAAGTTAACGCTAGGATTGACAACCAACAAGTGAAGATCCGCGGTGCTAGCATTCTCAAATCAGGCGACATTCTCATGAATATGGATAATCGACTCATCAAGAACTGGCTCGTTGAAAATAAACACACCTGGACCAGGTTAGCTCATCCGGACTTTGAAACTACCCAAACACGCTACCCGGTACTCTTCAATTTCGTTCCTAGCAATATCGACGTCAAAGATAAAGACTTCCCAGAAAGACTCAGCGAACAGAACAACATACCTCGCGACCTGATTCACTTGGCCCGCTGGCTTAAAAACCTCAAGGATACCAATAAATTACACAGTACCATAATACTCAACTTACTCGACAAATCGATAGCACACAAAATTGAGAAAGGCGGTCTCTACGCTGATTGTACCCGGCTTAGAGGTAAACAATATGTACAAGGCCCAACAATGTGCTTCAATTGTTTAGACCTTAATCATACTCACTCTTCATGCAATAACAATCCATATTGCTCCAAATGTGGTGATCCCCACAACACTAAAGAATGTGCCAACAATGACGTCGCACAAACATGCGCCAGATGTGTAAGTTTTGAAAGCCAAAAGACCAAAAATGTAATTGACCGTTTCCTTCCACAATTCAATCACTCCCCTAAAAGCCTACAATGCCCTTTGAGAAACATAAGATTCAAGATCACACCTCAAGCAGTTGATATCAATGAGTAATAATACAACCTCACAGATTCACAACAGTCCCTCCAAAACACCACCTCTAGACGCTACCAAAACTCCCGAAGAAATCGATCCGCTCAACCTTCCGACCTATCTCAGTAATTTTTCCATTCTCCATTTCAACTGTCAAAAATCTAGAACTATTACCTTAGAAGCCCTCACAAAAACACAATACACAGTCCTGGCGCTACAAGAACCGTGGTTTAATCCTCTAAACCTAGCATTTCCTCATCACAAAGCGTGGCACACCGTTTCGGCATACGACTACCACCCCACCTCTTGGGTAGATCGCCCTCGAACCGTCATCTACATCTCTAAGCTCATATCATCCTCTCAATTCTCGATCCTACCCAGTCTCTCGGATATAATCTTGGGAATCGACTTCAAAGACCCAGAATCTCTCCAAACAAAAATGCGGCTAATCTCATGGTACAACCCACCTGGTTCGGTACGTGGGTTAACAACGCTAGAGAGATGGATACACCTTCACCACAATCGCCGTATACCAACCCTCATCTCGACTGACTCAAACCTTCACCACAGCCTCTGGAAT
This sequence comes from Melampsora americana, assembly GCA_022264835.1. Lineage (NCBI taxonomy): Eukaryota > Fungi > Basidiomycota > Pucciniomycetes > Pucciniales > Melampsoraceae > Melampsora > Melampsora americana. The sequence goes on along the minus strand of JAIFHY010000225.1, from coordinate 33,216 downwards.
CCACCCACTTATACACGCACCGACGCCCAAGCCAGAAAACTACTGGCACTTTGCAGCGCAAGCAGCTCCAAACTAGTATCACCTAAAGGAATTCCCACCCGTTTCTCCCAAGGCACCACCTCAACAACTATTGACCTGATGTGGGCCAGCTGGAACCTTGTAGAAAAAATCTCAGGGTGCAAGGTCATCACTAATGACGTGGCTTCGGATCACTTCCCCGTAGCTGCCATTCTTAACATGCTCTTTCTTCCGCCAATCCAATCCCACATCTCAATAAAATATGCTGACATAGACATCCCTACTTTCCACAGCAATATAGAGTCAAAACTTGAACTTCTCCCACCAGAGTACTCTTCCAAAGACGAAATAAACTCAGCTGTGTTAGACATATCAGCCTTTATCCTTGAAGCAGCACAAAAACAAGGTAAAAGGGTCAAAACCAACCCCAAAAAGTACAAAATCTGGTGGGACGAAGAAAAACTTAACCCAATCCTCAAGAACAGAAATCGAGCAAGACGGTGGATGCTTTGGTCAGACCTTCCTGAAGCCCACAAATGTTATCAGGAATGGCAACGCTACTTCAAGAAAGAAATAGCCACGGCAAAACTGACTCACTGGAAAACCTTCCTAGCAAAAAGCTCAGGCACCATGACATTCAAAGCTTATAAATACACAAAACCAACCTCGTCAAGTGAAGTAGCTCCCCTGATTAATCAGGAAGGCTCAGTCATTTTCAGACAAGTCAATCAAGCCAAACTCCTCTTCAAAGGTACCTCCGTCGCCCACATTGAAGCCGATCTCTCAGACATACCCAACGACCTAGGGTCAAACGATCCCATCCAACCTTTCATATTCCCCGAAATACTACCTGACGAACTTCACAAAGTCATCAACGCCGCCCCCCAACAAAAAAGCCAAAGGCAGCGATGAGATCCCCAATGAAACTAATCAAGCTGGCCCTCCCTGCGATTGAACAAGAATTATGTAAAATCTTCAACGCATGCTTTAAGATAGGCCACTTCCCGGACGGATGGAAGAAAGCAGTCACGATCATCATTCGCAAAGCCGGAAAAGATAACTATTCCGAGCCCAATTCCTACCGCCCAATCGCACTTCTCAGCTGCCTAGGTAAGATCTTGGAAAAACTGATCACCAATCGGATTACCTATTGGGCGGAAAGCTTCAAAGTCATCTCACCAAACCACATGGGAGGTAGAAGACAGCACAGTACGGACGATGCCCTCCTTATTCTAACATCGTGGGTCAAAGAAAAATGGAGGGACAAAAAAGTAGTCTCAGCCCTCTTCTTAGACGTTAAATCAGCATACCCGTTGGTACACCGCGAAAGACTATGGTACATTCTCCACCAGAATCTTTGTCCAGCCTACCTGCTAGAACTTATCCGTAGCTTCCTCACTGAACGATCAACCAACTTGCGCCTTCAAGATTTCCTTTCAGAGTCCTTCAAAAACGACAACGGTTTACCACAAGGCTCACCACTTTCAGTGATCCTATATATAATCTACAACTCAGACCTACTAGGCCCCTCCCCACCACACCCTGATAAGAACAACCTCTCTTTAGGATTTATTGATGATGTAGTCCACCTGGTAGCATCCAAATCCCTCGAAGACAACATAACCTCTCTTAAACATCACGCTGATAAATCACTTGATTGGGCCACAAAACACGGAGCTATCTTTGATCGCAAAAAAGCCCAACTCATGCACCTATCCAATAAACGCCACACCTCACTTCCTGACTTTGTATTTGGCGACACTCTACTTACGCCTAAGAAAGAAGTCAGATGGCTAGGCCTCTGGCTTGACCCAAAGCTAACCTTCAATAGCCATATACAACATATGAACGAGCGGCAAATCTCACCTTACACCAATTCAGCAGGATAAACAAATGTTACTCAGGTCTTGCTACAAAAGAAATCAAAACCCTCATCAAAGCAGTCTTACTCCCAAGAATTCTCTACGGCAGCATTGTTTGGTACACCCAACGTGCACAGAAGAAAATCAACAGAACGCTTGAACTTATTCAAAACGAAGCTCACCGAATAGGTATTGGAGCCATGAAAGGCTCATCAACTGAATTGATGCAGCACAATATGTACCTCCCCCCCTTTAACTGGACGGCTGCAAGAAGAAATCACAATTTTATCTTAAAACGCCTATCGGCTCCGAACTCACACCCGACCAGGAGCTTCATCAAAAATGAACTAAATTTAAAACAAAAACCCCATCTGGGACCAATTCAAAACAGCATTAATTTCAATCTGCTCAGACCACTAACAGGACAAGACGATTGAAACAATATACACCCATCCCATCGCCCCGTGGACAAAAGGCATAGGTAAGACCCTCAACTTGGAACTCAAAAGGGAAGAAGCGATCGAGAAAGTTCAGAAACAAATCAAAGAAGAGATGGAAATGAACTCCCTACTAATATTCACTGATGGATCAGTAACAAATGAAGGAGGAGGTTCAGCAGCAGTCACTAGGGAAATAAGCAGGACCCAATCGCTAACCTTTACTAACAATTTCTCGAATCACAAAGCAGAACTTTTAGGCATTCTCTTAGCCGCAGAACTTGCTATCAATCTGTTAAGTCTCAACGGCCACGACCGACAGATCTAGCGATCTTTTGTGACAACCAAGGAGCGATTTGCCTTGCCCACGATATCCCAAAATCAACTTCTGGACAATACCTCACTATTGAAATTCGCACACAACTAAAACAACTACCGGAAAACACCAACATACGGTTTTATTGGACGCCAGGCCATGAGGGCTTAGAACTCAATGAGAAAGCAGACCAACTAGCTGGCAACTCAGCAAACAACTTAACCACACCAATATCCTTACCCACAAGCTTGGGTAGCCTAGAAAAGAGAACCAAAGAACTATTTGACGTCAAAACTTTTCCTTTTAAAACAGGCAATAAACCTTATAGATTGAAACCGAAAACAATTGCGGAAGCCTTAGATCAATTAGAAAAAGGCGGAACAGCGGCCATATTCCAACTTCGAGCAAATCACAGTCCACTCAACGAGCACCTCTTCAAGAGGAAACTTTCACAATCACCAAATTGTTCTGTTTGTGGTATTCAAGAAAACACTCACCACTTTCTCTTATATTGCAGAAGATATTCGAAAGAAAGAAAAAGATTCCGTAACAAAATCAAAGAAGAAGGGATAAAGATTAATTGGAACAACTCGAAAGCATTAATTGACACTCCAAAAGTCTTTCCCCTCCTAGCAGAATTCATCTTAGACATTAAAAGATTTGTTCATTTTCATTCTTACATACAGGAGTCAAACCAAAGAGAACAGCCGCGGAGCAAAAGACAAAATGCCACAACATGAAAATAGTCAATATCACCCTTTAAAATCGCTGATAAATGCTCGTGCAACTGGGCTAGATTGAAAAACATCAGAAACAGCGTCTGTTTAATCTTGTTGCAGAGTTCGTCGGATAATAACCGACAAGACAGTTAAAAATAACCATTACCTCGACCTTGATTCGCTGATAAATGCTCGTGTAACCGGGCTAGATTGAAAAACATCAGAAACAGCAACTGTTTAATCTCGTTACAGAGTTCGTTGGATAATAACCAACGTGACAGTTTTCAAAAATATACCTCATGATCTGCTGATAAATGCTCGTGTAACCGGGCTAGATTGAAAAACATCAGAAACAGCAACTGTTTAATCTTGTTACAGAGTTCATTGGATAACAACCGTTTGAGACAGTTTTCATCAAAACAAACCAAAATACTGGTTTTTTTAAAAAAAAAAATTGGTATTACCACATTTTTTAAAAAAAAAGGGAAAGATATCAAGTCTTGACATCAACTGGCATTGTCGTCTTTTGCTCCGACTAAATGGCCGAATTCTCCAAGGTGTATTAGTCTCTACGTATTTAACTTGTTTAGATAGTGTTTCATGCAATAAATGCCCTAATGCACTAAAAAAAAAAAAAAAAAAAAGATCAGTCAGAGCTGTAGATTGCCTGCAGGCTGCCAAGCAGGCCAGCTCTTGGCGGTGTGCAGGCGGCCTGCAGGTCTGCGCCGGGTCCTGGCCGGATTTCGCCTGTCGACCGCACGCAGGCGGCCTCCAGCCGGCAGGCCAGGCCCCGGAGCCAATCGCCTGATCCGACTCTCCCCGAGGCGCTGTTCCGAGCTTCCCCGCTGGGCAAACCTCATCACCGGCCACCAAACCACTTCACCACGTGCCAAACCACTCCACAGCCCGCTCAAACTTCACACCTCATCTTCCAAAACATTATAATGAGCACTTCACATAATGAAAGGCCACCTCTGCGTAAGTTCCAGTCATGGTCTCAAATAACAATGCTGTGATACATGACTTACCAAACTTTGTGCAGATATTGTCCAGATAAGTCATAACCCAATAAGATATCGATGTGCGGTGTGCACCGCAAGCTGAACTATGAAATCTTATGGCGCACATGTTGCTTCTGCTGCCCACTCAATAGCAGCTGAGCAATTCTTGAGCAGACAAGCAGCCAACCAAGTCATTGATCAACAAATTGAGCTAGAGAGATCTACAACTCCACCTGCTGTGCAAAACCTAGATCACTACTTTGAAGACATCAATATTGATTTTTCTGACACACCTGCCATTCCGCCATCTCCGCTAACTTTCCTCCGCTCATTCTTGGAAACCGACAGCCAAACCAATGGTTACGATTCAGACTACTCAGACAATGCTGAGGAGCGCATGGATTTTGATTTGCTTCGAGAAGCTATTGACACCCTTGGAACTGGCTTTGATGACAACACAGAAGTTGAAGCTCACGATGTGGAAGAACTTGAGAAGGAGCTTGCCGCAGTCAAAGTGGAAGAGGCTGCAGGATGGTACCCGTTCAAGAAAAAAGAGGTCAGATACATGACTATGGTGTAAAAATCATTCTTTTTCACTAAACTAATCATGTTTGTTTGATTGTGATTGCTTTAGCATGTGGTGGCTTTGCTCATGACCAGCTCAAACAGGAGCCTCCTCTCACGTACTCAATACCAGTTCATCCGATCAATACTTCGTATCTGCAATGTCAAAATTCCAGAATGGGGTACGTTGAGAGCACTTGTCAAAAAAATGAAACTCAAGTTGGGTCTTGACATACGTGAAAGGACAAGTCCTTGCGGAAATCCACTGTTTGGATTGGACATCAAGACAATCATAAGTAATGTGAGCACACTTTACACAATTAACTCCAATTGTTTGATATGGCTAACTCATAACATCTTTGAAGGAGTTGGCCAACCCTTTAGTCAGCCCGCATTTGATCTATGTTCCTGAACTCACAATCAATGGTCCAATCAACCGCTTGTCGCAGTGCCAAAAGTGGCGTGAAGATTATCCACCTGACCTCCGTGTTCAAATGATATCATCAGAGTCTTGCCACTATTACATCTATGAGCCGGTCCAACTTCGAACTGAGCAACTAGTGGTGCCAATTTTTTTCTTTCAACAAGATGGGTGTCTTATGGCAAGGTGTCTACCAGCAATAGTTAAACAAGATCTGCATTCCCTGGATTGTTTTAAAGTGATTATACCTGGAGATGCTTCTTTTGACTCAGACATACTGTTTACCATACCTTGCAAAAAGTTTTGGCGAACATGGCCCAATATTGAGGTGGCAGATGGAGTTTTACTCAAAGATATGTGTAGCAATTATATGTACGGTAAGAGGCCTTTCACATCTCTAACACAGATTCTATACAAACAAAGTTGATATAGCAGATTTTTTCTCAGACTCTGACCATTCAGTGCAACCAGCATACCCAATGACCAACCCATGGCGAGAAAAGGCTCAAGGTAAAGTGATCTGTCATGTACCATTGGCACTCTACTTGGACGACACTTCAGGGAACGTGTCCAAAAAATGGAACAAACACATGAGTATCTACTTCACTCTTGCAGGCTTACCACCCGCCTTGTCCAATCAAGAATTCAATATCCATTTTGTAGCAACCTCAAACTGTGCAACTGCTCTTGAGCTGTTTGACCAGGTAGTTGATGATCTAAAGTCAGGCACTCACTCTTGGAATATGCAATGTCTCGTTATTAACTTCTGCTTGCTTTTGTAGTGACTACGGTACCAATGGTTTCATTGCGTATAATCACACCCTGGGCAAGGAAGTCTTGGTCATGGCAGTCTCTCTATTTCACCTTGGCGATTCTCCCATGCATGCCGAAATTTCTAACACTCTCAACCCGGCTAACACGCTCACACCATGCCGAATGTGTGACCTACATGTATCAAAGCAGGCAGAAAAACAATCTGAAAACTTTGTAAGGGACTTTCTGGGGCTTGATGAAGATGGAGACAAGGTAAGACTTGGTTGGATATTCAAAGGAATTTTTGAAGCTGAATCATCACTCTATATTGTAGTGTCTATTACCCGCCCGTGAATGGGACCAGACCAGACGCTGGACTAAAGAGATGTGGGCTACAGCTCAAAAACCCTACAGCAAAACTCGCGTTGAAGCAATGTCCCGCAACTTTGGGGTGCGAGATTGTATGAACAAACATTTTATGAAGAACGTTCAAGCGGCACACGAGCAACTGCAAGCACCTGAAGTCGCTCAACTCTGTAAACAAGTTAATGATCAACATGGGGAACACCTCTTCAATCCCATGTTGAGGCTCAAAGGTCAGTGCAGAATTGAAGTCACTGTGGGTTATATTTTTGGTGATCTAATATTATTTTATTTGAGATTGTGTAGGATTTGATGGTCACAAAGACACCCCAGTCGAAGTTCTTCATGTGGTATTGTTGGATATCACAAAATATCTATTTCGTGATTTGATGAAAGAGCTTGGAAATATCAAATCTGGTTCAAAGACATATAGCAATATCTCTGGCAGATGGAGGTCCTTCAACGCTAAAGGTTTGAATATTCCCCCTATCCAACCAAACACAATGATCACATATTATCAGAGTCTAGTGGGAAAGGAATTCCGGATTGTGTTACAGACTGTCCCATTTGTGTTGTTTGAACACATCACCAAAGCAAAAAGGGAAATGTGGTCTTCTCTTTGTCTTATGAGCTCTTATATATTTCAGACCGAAATACCCGACATGAAGAAGTACCTAGCTGAACTGGACATTCAAATCTCAACGTTTCTGAAATATCTTGTTTCCCTCAATGCACGTTGGGTCAACAAACCAAAATTTCACATGCTTATTCACCTTCAAGAGTCTATTCGACGGTTTGGTTCTGCTTGTCTATTTGCAACCGAGAAGCTTGAATCATTCAATGGTGTGGTACGGCACACATTAGTCCATTCAAACCATCAAAGCCCTGGACAAGACATAGCTAACACCGCTAACACTCGTCAGATGATCAGAGTGTTTGCATCAGCTTCATCATTCTTTGACAAAGATCTCCAATGTCGAGTTTTCAGTGGGCCGCGTCTCCAAGAATTATTGTCAACCATACCTGAGCTTTATCAAGCAATGGGGATGGACCGCTCTGTAGGTTCTATCTCAACCTTTTCCATTGGCCGTGAGTTCAAATGTCTTTATGTCTTTCATCCTGGGATAGTTCAAAATACTGACATCAATCATCAGGTTTATGCCAGACCAAATCAGCTGTACCATTGTGCATTCCAGACAGTGTGGACCGTTCACAATTGAAAGAATATCAAAGTATCAAGTTGATTGGGCATCACAAGGTTGAGAAGAATGACTTTGTCCTGGTCAGTCTGATCACCAATCCTTTGTCCCTTGATCTATTATGTAGATCTTTTTGACGGATTCATCTGATGAATCCTTCTTTGGTTACAGGTAGAAAGACCTCAAGCCATTGGACAGGTCCAATCCATATGGAGGCTTGATGGAGTGTCTGATACTAAGACCAATTTGATAGTCAAAGTCTGTGAATTGGGCTCAGTGAATCAATTTTATGGAATGCGGGAAGTGAATGTGACTGAGGAAATTGTCATTGAAAACGTGAAAGTATGTACCCTCACTTAAAAAAGGTTATTGAACTAAGTTCACAAACCTTTTTTATGAATGCATACACCTCAGAATATTGCCTGTCTGCTCAACATCCAACACAACTGCCATGGTTCCCAATGTCGATTGGCCAAAAACCACCGCAAGAACATTGAGCGGAGCATCTCGTCCATTGGACTCTGGGGCGTGCACCACATGGACTCACCCTCTTTCATTCTAAATGCTGCTTCTCACTACTCAGGCGACCTTCATCGTCAGCTTTCTGACTTACCAATGCCTGAAGTTTCACAGGCTGAATGGAACAGTGCCATCAGCTTAGGTCTCAAGCACTGGCATTTAGAACCGCGGGCAGGTAAGAAGGGGCCAAACACAACTCAAGATGACAATGAGTGACAAGATGGCCAAGGCATCTATGTATTGAAAAATTGTACTGCAGGCCATATCACAAAAGCAAGATGCTTTTAATATATATTATATGACACATTCAGAAACAGAAAAACAGATATACAATCCAGTGTTAAAAACAGATATACAATCCAGTGTTGATGTCAATTATTGCCTGTGATTTATGAAGAAAGGCCTATTATATACCCAGATTTTCAAAATCATTCAAAATCATCAAGTTGAAGAAAACTGCAAATCCCAACCCATGATACCTAAATGGGAAATGATTGATTACAAGGTAATCAATCTGAAAAATACCACAATGAAACATGTCAATGATAAAGATATCATCAGTAGGTCAAAGTGAGAACATTGACCTTCAATATCATATTGCCATTTAAGCCACATGACAGCTTCATGCGCGGTTGTAGCCAGAGAAAGGACGTCTGCGCAACAACCAGGAACAGTTGCTCGGATCATTGCCAAAATCACTTCGTCCGCAACCCAATCATAAAGCGTATGAAACTCTTGTGGTGGTGATAGTAGGTAATCCACCTTGTTTGTCCTCCACCGTATCTCTTGATCAAGACACTCTAACCAATTGTCAAAATTACTTGCATTTTGATGCAAACGCGACGTTAAGCTCGCGTAGTATCGCATTTTGTGATAAACTAAATTATCAAGCAAGTGGTCGACATCGGAAAAATCGTGACCTTTGGCGCGCGCGCAATCAATTGCATCCACGGCCCGGCGAGATATGAATGGCATGTTGATCTTGATTGGGGCGAGTAAATATCCCATTTTGAGTCAATTACGATCTTGATTTTATTTCGCAGTTTGCAATGTGGTGTCGTGAGGCAAAATGGGGAGCTCAAGCACGGAGTCCAACTTCACTCCGTGACAGAGTTCTCCGTACCATCCCTTGGTTTTAGAACGGCGAGGGGCAATTAGTTGCTTGAACTTTGAATGAATCAAAGTTCAAGCAAGTCATTGTGATATGATATCACCATATCGCAATGGCACAGCCGTCTCAAGTGACCACCTTTCGGTCAACGCGACCGCGCCAGACCCAAAGATTTCATGTGTGGGCCAATCACACGCATGAAATGTGAGGGTCTGGAGTGGTGGCGTGAAAATTTTGCAAAGTTCAAATTTTCGAAATCCATTCAATTGGATTTGAATTTTTGCCGACTTCATTTGCCAACATCATTCGCCGACATCAAGAGTTCAAATGACCTTGGACTCACCGCACAGATTCAGTGAGTCTCATCCATTCCAACCCAAATCGTAGAATAAATGCTGACATTGACATCTTCTCTCCAGGAGATCATTTCAATGCGCGAAACTCTCAAGGCCGAAGTGAGGGCAGTCCAACGTCTTCTCTTGGTCTCACGCTTCCAGGATTCAACAATCACAGCGCGCTCAGAGACACTTCAGGTACGTCTAAGCCCAATGTCAATGTCAGTATGACCTAACTGACATTCTTGATTCTTGTGATATACTCAGGGTTTGGTGATTCCCCTAGAGGTCGCAATACTCTAGGGGATTACCCTCAAGGATTCAACTCCCAGCAAACACCCAACTCGGACGGAAACGCCTCAAGATCCCCTTTCCCTCCCGGATCTCGCATTCGCAACGACCGATCGATATCACCTCAAGCGCGAAGGCCATCAGGTGGCAGCTGGAATGATTGCACGAGCGCACCAGGCTCCTTTCAGCAAGGTCAGTCTCTTAGCCAGCGCAGTGGGTCTGTGGACGAGCACAGTGGCATGGATCCCACCTTGTACACTTGCCCACTCCCCGCATCAACCATGATTACGTTTCAGTTGATGGCCAAGCAGTGTGGTTTGGAAGGCAAATATCGTGGATTTGCCATGGCGCAAGCAGAGGTGAGTGTCCCCAGGCTATCATGATTAGTATTGAATACTAACCATGTGTATAGGTATATGGGGAGAACAATCGCCATTTAGCACAAGCGACTGCTCAGGCTTTGATTCTCAAGGAACTCTCCCGGGTCAATGGCAAGATCGACTCACTAACGGAGAGCCTTGGAAACGTGACTCGCATGGTTATTGAGTTGACTACCGCACGGAATCAATTGCACCTGGCCGCGCGACCAGATACGGCACTCGCCTCAAACAGCCCCAGCCAAAACAAAGAGTGGACACCGAGTTCAACCCTGATAGTAAGTCATCACTGCCTTTTGGATGGGTCATAATACACGTTCTAACTGAGATTTAACAACTGCTCAGGACATGATTACACCCTTGGCGCTGAAGCTCGTATTTTCGCCTTTAATCCATTCATACACCGCCGTCAAAAACAAGCCGGAGGGATATCTCGCAAACTCACTATTTAACACCATCAAGGTAAAGTCACAATCATCTATTAGACTTTGAGGGTTGACAGAGTCTAAAAGTATGATCATTGTTTTAGGAACAAGTGAGCAAAGAAGGTCCACTCTTTGCTTCCTTGCACCTTCCTCCCCTCTACGGAGGAGTAGAATCCTCAGCCGACGCGCAAAGCTATGCAAGCGTCATCCGAGACTCTGGCAAAAAAGCCAGAGAAAAACTACACAATACGGTCAGTATTGTTTTTGCTAATTAATGTGGCATCAGTACTCACGGTTATCTCCAGCTCTTGACAGGGATCCACGACCCCAAAACCAGCGAGCGCGTTGATATTCCAGTACCGAGCATCAAGAACTTGATGCAGCGAGTAAGCACTTGATGTTCTATGCTTACTTGCATAGAGAAAGTTAATCAATAACTTTCTCTATGACTATGTAGGTTGCCGTGCGATGTGGGACTGCGCGCAAGAAAGCCGCGGTGGAAGCTGTTTGGATTGCTACCGATTTACCCACTCGAGGTCGGATTGCCTATCTGGTAAGTGACAGAGGACTGTGTGTAATGAAAATAGGACGTGCTCACCCAATGTATCTTTTTCGATAGCGTCGAGAGGCCGCGCGCTTGGTCATGAAAGGAGGTAAGGGGTGTGAATCTATTTGGGCCGTTGTCGATAATCAACTGTCCCTCATGAGACAATTGAAAGACCAGGATTATGAGACTGCGTAAGTGTGAAACCTCCATATGACCGAGTATGTAAACTTGACTGACAATATTCCATCCGCAAACAGATTTTACCAAATTGTATACGACGAGGATTGTGATCTCTTTGACGATAAAAATTGGTTTAAGGATCTGAGAGAACGCAAAATAAACTTGGATTTGCCTTCTGAAGAGGCCATCAGGGGGCGGATCCCAGGCGGGGGAGGTGTGAATGAGCCTGAGGTGTCCAACACAGGTTCTGAGAATATCCCCCATTTGTAAAGGAATCAATTGCGGTATTAGAAATAAATAGTCTATATACATAAATATATCTCAATGTTAAATTGTTACGCTACCCGTCCAACCCCTAACCCTCCTCTGTTTGAACTATGAAATGGAATAAAGTGCGATTTGGTGTTTGAAGATAATTCATTGCTGAGCAGAGCCCGCAACCAAAAAAATAGCCCTGTTTGGGCCCGCGCAATCGGAGCAAATTGCGAAATGGGGCAACCAACCCCTCGGGTTTCACCCCATTTGCCCACCAGCTGTCGGTTTGTCGATGGCCTGCGGCCGGCCTGAAGCCAGCCAGCTGGCCGCCCAGCTGGGCGTCTAGCAGGCGCTCGCCGTGAGGGCCGTCTTAAGGCGGCCACCCGGTGCAGATGGGCAGACGGGCGGCTGGCGGGCTGGCTGGCGGCCTGCTGGCCGGCCGGACCCATCTGTGGTGGAGGTGTCTACCAGCTCAGTTCCCAGCTAAATCCTGTCTTAAATGCTATCCTTCCGCCTAAGGAAGTTAAAAAACTTGTAGTGTCAATCCTCATGCCACGGATCCTCTATGGTGGCATTCTATGGTCCACAACAAAGAACCTCAACAAAGCCAATAAAATCATATCCTGCTTCCAAAACACAGCACTACATTCGATCTTAGGAGCTTTCCGTGGAACATCAAATGACATGCTGTACCACGACTCATACATGGCTCCATTTTACCTCACAACCACAAGACGTCACCATAACTTTCTCCTAAAACAACTATCAGCGCCAAATACTCATCCAACTCACAATTTTATCAAATATGAAATGAACCTACACTCAACTAAAAGGACCAATTCAAGATATTCTATGATTTGTAGACTTTAAAGAATTAGCTAATATGAGAATAGAGACAATATACGCCCACCCCTTAGCCCCTTGGACTAAAACGCTAGGTAGTTTACACAGCCTTGATAAATCTAAAGATGAAGCCACTGAACTAATCCCTCAACAGGTGAAAGAGGAAGAGAACAAAAACTTAATTATCATCTCCACGGATGGCTCCGTCACTCAGGAAGGCGGAGGGGCGGCAGCGGTGACCAATCCATCACACCTGTCTCTATCCATTGAACAATCGCAAGTTTTTTCCAATCATGAGACGGAACTCATAGGCATCTCCCTAGCGGCTCGTTTAGAAAAAGACTTACTCAGACAACAAATACAACAAGCAGACATAGCTATATTCAGTGACAACCAAGGTGTTCTAAGACTGATCCATGACACCCCAAGAGCATCATCAGGTCAACATCTAACAGTTCAAGCTAGATTTCTCTTCAGACTACTTCCAATAGATACATAAATATGATTCTATTGGACACTGGGCCATGTTGGTATTGAGCTGAATGAAAATGCAGACAAACTGGCAAAGCAAGCAACTACAAATCAGGGTGAAAGCATTACGCTCCTGGAAAGTCTGGGGAGCCTCAAACAACTGACCAAAGATAAATTTGATATTAAACATCTTCTGCTTAGACCAGGTACCAAACCATACACCGCTCGCCCAAAAGATATATCAAACGCCCTTATGAACATGGAGAAAGTTTGAGTGCCCTCAATTTTTCAATTGAGGACGGGTCATAGCCCACTTAATGCTCACCTATACAAAAGAAACATAATTGATTCTCCCCTATGCAGCACATGTAGACTGAAAGAAACTACTGATTATTTCCTCCTTTATTGCAACAGGTAGAAAAAAGACAGGAAACGCTTCAGGACCAGACTTCAAGAAGAAGAAGTCAAAGTCAACTGGAAGAACACCAAAAAACTAATTGAATCACCCAAAGCCTTTTTCCTCTTATCAGATTTCATTTTAGAAACTCAACAATTTGTATTTTTTTCTTCATACACACAGTACTCAGGCCAAAGAAAGCAGACACAGAGCAAGAGTTAGAATGTCAACAATCCGCAATAACTAAATAGCGTTATTTTTCAAAGTAATAGCTCAACAAGCTACAAGCCCCACCTCCTTCCTTAGATTGGGGGATGAGTGGTTGGCAAATAGCGGGCATCATTTTAAAAGAAATACTCAACATACTTTCAGACCAATATCTCCCTCCTAAAAAGGAGCCGGTAAGATATAAGGCTGATAGTCCCTGTTAATGCATATTAGAGCGTTGTTGCGATTGGTAAACAATCATTGACAGTACATACACATACCAGTTTTCCTTTCCTTCCACCTTAAATTGGGGATGAGTCTGAAGGCTGGACTGTCACTGTTGCTTGATTCCCTGCATTTGTAGGTAATCCAGAGAATAGCCGTGAATGGTAAACATCCCCAACAGAACAAACAATCCCTAGGCTCTTCACCTTCCACCTTAGATTGGGGATGAGTAATTGAACTATATTGTCACTGTTACTCTCTCTCAAAAAAAACACAAAGATACCTATCTCCTTGCGTAACAATCAAAAGACACTCCTAACCCTTGCTACCAACTAGATGACTGCCCTTTTAGTGTACTAGTCCCTGTTCTTATGTACTTGTTTAGATAGTGTAACATGCAATTAAGCAAAAATACACTTAAAAAATGCTATCTGGTTGATGAATCTCCAGGTACCAGGTAAAAACAGGGAGAAAAAAGACTGTATTTTACTATAAAAGGACACCCAAAGTTCAAACATTGAGGCAAAAAAAGTCATTCAAGGTTGTCTGTAACCACCCAACTCTCCCTTTCAATCATTCTCTCCTGCCTGGCCTTGCTAAAAATCACACAAAGTGATTGGACAGCACTTGTAGAAGTGTCTGGATCACCTTGTTCAGTCACAATTCAAATCACATCAATAAGGGCTTTGGTCTGTTGTCCTAGGGGAAGTTCCGGCGCAATCTCATCCTCCTCAGTCACAATAATGACCTTGCCTTCCACAGTCACTGCAGCCTCAATCAGCTCGCTGTCAGTCAGAGTTATGTGAGTATTATTTTCAGCATCCAGATTGATCAAATCACTGATGGCCATTGGATCTTGGACACCAAGAGTAGCCAGAAGCAAAGTTGATTGCTCTTGAAGCTGAGACTCTCCAATAATTTCAATCAGATCATTGCTTTCAGGCACTTTGAGGATATTTCCACTTTTATTGCAAGGTGAGATTATTTTTGTATGCTTCCAGCAGTTTTGAATGGTTTCTTCTGAGATTTCTTTCCAAGCCATCTGGACCCATTTCATTGCTTGAAGCTGATCATCTTTATAAATATTGTTATTGAATCCAATCTCCTTGTGGTCAATCACATTCTGTAGTTGATAGTTTCAATGGTGCCTTTTGAAGGCTGTGATGATTCCAGCATCCAAACACTGAATCTTGGAGGTTGCATTTGGCGGCAAGAAGAGAAGAGTGAGATTGGGTAGCTCAGCAGTCAAGACAACATGAGAGGGGGAATTGTCCAGAATCAATCAGATGTTTTGATTTTGAGCTTTCATCTCATTATTCAATTTGACAAGATACTCCTGTTGTAGAAAATTTATTTTATCAGTAAATCAGTTTCCAATAAGATCTTCATGATTATTCCTTACCTGGAAGAGCACACCAGTCATCCAAGCCTTCTTGTTGCTGCGGTAGTAAAAATTAAGCTGTTCTCTGGTCTTCTTTTTGAAGCATCAAGGCTTTTCTGCATGTACAATGAAAAGGAGAAGTGGTCTTTCAGAGCCATCAGCATTACATGTCAATGCAACTGTAATGCAAGTATTATCATTTTTTGCTCATTCAATCTGTTGAGATGCAATTGTATGGTCTGGAGTCAGGCAGTAGAAAAGCCCAGCTTCATCCATATTGAATATGTCCTTGAGAGCAAATTTGTTTGTTATCTCAATGATCTTGGGTAGACTTTGTTGAATTGTCACAAAGTCTGCAGATCCTGATACACTGTGTGTCTTTACACTTCAACACCCTTGTTGTGCTTGAAAGCTTTCAAGCCAACCTTTTGAAAAGCTTGGTTGATCCTGATCAGGGATATCCATTTGATCCGCTAAGGTTTTTGCCTTGACCTGGATAGGTGGAACAGTCAGGTGGACTCTGTTGTGCTTGCACCGGAAAACCCAGTTGGCAAGGGCAGTGTTGTGCTGAGGATGGCAAGCTATCCTTTGTTGCTTGCATGAGAGTTCTGCTGGGTTTGTTCCTAAATAATTCTCCTTGCTCTTGAGGATGTCCAAGATTGTAGTTTGACCAAGTATCTTGAGCAGATTGAAAGTCTGTTTTGCCCATTTAGCTAGATCTGATTGCTTCATGTTTGGACACTGTGTGTGCTTCTCACACAGCTTCTTCTTTTGATCATTGGTCATAATCCCAGTTTGACAAGGCTTGATTTGAGGCATATGAAGCTTTGTAAGAGATGAGAAATTCTTTTCAATGTTTATGATTTTTTCTTTTTTTCTTTCTGAAAATCTCAAATCCATTTGCCTTTCAAACCCGGTACCAAGGTCTTCTACCAAGTGTACCAGATTGTGAGGGTAGGGTACTCTTTTAGAGTACTCTATGCTCACTAAAATTGGGAAAAGGTTATTTATAATTTAATTTAATTTCTTATTTCAAATATGTAGTATTTACAATATGAAATAAGGAAAAGAAATTATTAGGAGGGAGAGGGGCTGATAGTCTGGTAGGGTAAATCCAGACAGACTACAGCTAGTTGACTCCTTAAGAGGAGGTTATTAATTATAATACTTACTGACTATAATTGATGGAAGTTGGATCCAAGGCTTCCCTTCAATCTTTATGTTATCAGACTGAAGAGTGAGATAAGATCACTAATCTGGTTATTATTAAAGTCACCAACTTTGGGTTGTTCTTAAGGTCACCAGCCTGAAGTTCTTCTTAAGGTCACTAACCTGAGTTGTTGAGGTCACTAACCTAGATTGTTTCTATTTAGGGAAAATAGAGGATCCAGAGGAGTGAAGTGTGTATTACTTACTTTTAATCAAGGAACTGATTTAAAGTTGGTAGAAGTTAATCACTAGTCTTATACTTATAAGACTCTTGATATTGTACTTCAGTTGAACTTTGATTAGTTCTTAAAAGTAGTGTGTAATAAATTGCTTGGGGATCTTGGGAAGGTTGAGAGAAGGGGGGTTTATATATTCTTCTTCTCTAAACCTAATTGTAATGATATTTGTTCATATCACTACATTGGTTCAGGGTTATAATAATAATATTTATTATTATTATTTTTGTTAATGCTTAATTACATATATGTGTTAAGTATGATATGTAGTATAAGCATATTAACTCTTGAGACTGAGTTATGAGTTGTATTTAATATTTTTATATGTTTTTCTATATATTACATGTTGCTACATATGGTTATTAGGCTGTGTGTATATGTAATTAGGTTTTAATAACATCATATTACATATTCCACTTTGTTCTTATGTTATATGTATATGTAACTAGTGTCTTCTTGAGTTTACATATATATATAATGGTATTTTAATTATTATAAGTTAGTCTTTGGGTACATGTATATGTACCCAGGGCTGACATTCCCCACCCTCAAAGGAGGTCATCACTTCTTTTCAGAAGGTTTATGAGCTCTTTTTTGTGCTCTGAATTCCCTTAAGGTTGTCTTGTTATTGGGTACTTTATCCGCAGGAAGCCATTCATCTTCATCTGCACTCCTGTTCTTATATCTGACTAGATAAAGTGTTGCAGGTTTCCCATTAACTTGTGTTTCTCGTTGTTTGATTATATGTGAGAAGGTTTTTTCACCTTCAGTTTCAAATCTAATGGGTGTCTTCTTGGGTATTTCTCTCTCAGGGAACTTACTCTTATCTGAGGCATGATATTTCTTTATCAATGATATTGGGAACACTGGATGTTTCTTCCCAAATTCTTCACTTAATGCTACTTCTACTGCATTGCTTCCATGAAATTTCAGTATAACAAAAGGTCCTACAAATTGGTCTTGTAATTTCTTTGGCCCCTGAAGATTGTTGAAATTTGCAGTTGAAAGTAGTACTTGTTCACCAACTACAAATTTAGGTTCTTTATGTGTCTTATTCCATCTTTCTTGATTATAGATTACTGCGTCCTCTATGCATTGTGCAGCCCTAGCTCTTGCTTTGCTGAGCATATCAAAGAAACTCATAGATGTTGGGTGAAATTCAACATTTTTATTTTTTATGTGATCTTTTGGGAGTCTTGGGCAATAGCCTCTTTCTACTTCAAAAGGTTTCTTTCCTGTAGTGCTGTGAATGCTACTATTATATGCTAATTCTAACGCTGGGAGTAATGTATGCCAATCATGTGTGAATCCATCTTTGTCTGTGTATGAGAGTCCTTCAGTACAATATCTTCTGATGATCTCAGTTAGTGTACTAATGTTTCTTTCACTTAGGCCATCAGTTTGTGGATGGTATGCTGTTGACAGAGCTAGAGTTGTCCCAATCAGCATATGTAAGCTTTTCCAAAATTCTGAGGTGAATTTTGGATCTCTGTCACTTATTATTATTCGTGGTAATCCTACGTCACTAATTATTCTTTCCCAGAATAATAATGCAATGTCCATGGCTGTTGCTTCTTTGTAACAAGGTAAAAATCTTGTTCTCTTTGAGAATCTGTCTACAATGACTAATACACAGTTGTAGTTATTGATTATGGATGGTGGTAGTC
The DNA here is from genome assembly GCA_022264835.1 of Melampsora americana. Lineage (NCBI taxonomy): Eukaryota > Fungi > Basidiomycota > Pucciniomycetes > Pucciniales > Melampsoraceae > Melampsora > Melampsora americana. The sequence goes on along the minus strand of JAIFHY010000225.1, from coordinate 14,887 downwards.
CTGTAACAAAGTCCATATTGATAACTTCCCATGGGTATGTTGGTTCTTCTATTCTTTGAAGTAACCCAAATCTTTTACCTGTTGCTTTATTAGCTTTTTGACATCTTTCGCAGGACTTGACATATTCCTCTACTTCTTTTCTCCAGTTTGGCCACCATGCTGTATTCTTAACTCTATCTATTGTCCTGTCTTCAGACAAGTGTCCTGACATAAACTCATCATGACATACGTGTAGTGTTTGTTGAATGTGCTCTCTTGTATTAATTATTAAAACTGCACTATGCTTTTCTCGAAAATATAATAAGTCTGATTCCAGTGTTATTTTTCCTTGAGATAATCCGTCTTTCCAAGGTTGTTCAAGAGTGCTTGATAAGCTAAGGTCTGTATTTTGTGCTGCTAAAATCCTTGTGAGTTTGGAGGTATTGCTATTTTTCTCATAGCTAGCCTTGACTTCATCAAAAAATTCTTCAGATAATTCACATAGGCTAATGCCCATCACTGGAATATCTCTTTCCATTTCTTCTGGTTCCCACGCTGGATTACTTGAGTCATTTGGTAGTGCCATCCTACTGAGTCCATCTGCATTGTTATGGAACTTTCCTGGTCTGTGTGTAATGGTCATGAATGGTTTATACTCTTGTATAGCCATCATCCATCTCAGCATATGTCTGCTTGGTGTTTTTAGATTTGTTAATGATCTTACTCCTGTACAATCCGTGATAACTTCGAAGTAACTACCATCAAGGTAGTAGTGCAATTTTTCTAATGCCCAGACTAGTGCTAAAGCTTCTAATTGAGGTGAGGAGTATCTTGTCTCAGTATCTGTCAATTTTCGGGAGATAAAAACTATTGGTCCTTCTTTTGGTGTACCATCTATTATCTGTTGTTGATGTAGAGCTGCGCCTAATCCTTCAATTGATGCATCTACATAAAGCTTGAATGGTTTCTCAAAATCAGGGTGGAAAAGTATAGGTGCTGTTGTCAACATTTCTTTAATCTTGTTGACTGCGTCTATCCTTTCTTTTGTCATTTCAAATGCTACTCCTTTAGCATAAAGTTTGTATAGGCTACGAGTGATAGTCCCAAAGTTGGGGATATGTGCTCTATAGTAACTTGCAAATCCCAGGAATGAACTTAATTCTTGTTTATCTTTTGGGCAAGGTTTTTGTAGTACTGCTGCTACTGCATTCTGATCCACTGCTACCCATAATCCGGATACACGATGGCCTAATGCTTTGCATTCTTCAAATCCAAAGTGGCATTTACTTAGAGATATTGTCATTCCCATAGATTTAGCTCTTATGAGTATTTGTTCTATTGCGTGAAGGTGTTCTTCCCAACTGGTATGAAAAATGATAAGATCATCAATGTATACTTTTAACCATCCTTCTCGCAACTCTTTGGAAAATTCTGTGTCCATCATTCTTTGGAAGAATGCTGGAGCATTTTTTATTCCAAATGGCATTCTTAGGTATTCATATATCCCTAGATGGCAAATGATTCTCAAGAATTTCCTGCTATCTCTTTCCACTATGTTTTGATGGAAGCCTTTCATAATGTCCATGAGAGTAATGAACCTTGCTCTAAAAAGGTTTGTCAGGGATTGGTCTATTCGAGGTAATGGGTATCTGTCTGGTGTAGTATACTGGTTCAAAGCTCTAAAATCTCCGCACAATCTGGATTTGTCATTGTGCCAAGCTATTAGAACAGGTGTTGTCACATCTACTTCTTCATCACTAGCTACTTTCCTTATAACACCCATACGCAGTAATTCATCAATGTGCTTTTCTATCTCTTTTCTACTCCGTGGACTAGCTGGATATGCTCCTTTCCTTAGTATAGGAGGATAAGGTTTGTCTATTGTAAGTTTTACTGTGACTGGGTGGTTCTCAATTACTCCTAGACTTTTTTCTCCTAAACCAAATTGATCTTTGTATTTAATTACCATCTTAATTATGTCTTCTTTTTGGGTATGAGTAAGGTGTGGTCCAAATGAAGCTTCTATGATTTTGTTTCTTATTTCATTTACATATTCAATTTCTGTTGAATTTGTGTTAATGGTATCTTTCTTGATTGATAATATTTCTTTATATTGCATTAGTGCAAATTTTACACTTTTGTTATTGTTGCCAATAGTAAAATATCTTTCTTTGCTGTGAAATATATCAAATCCATAGTGACTCAAATTTTCTGCACCTAGTATAAAGTATTTATTATTTGCATTTTCCATCACTACAAACTCAGCATTTATTCTGATTGACTGTTTTATATGCGGGAATATTACTGGTAGGCTGATTACTCCTAAAGCTTGTAATTTACTACCTACTCCTGAAAATTTGACATGACTGCTTGGCATAATCTTTTCTTGCCAGTCAGGGATAATTTCTGATAAGAAATGTCTTCCAACTATTGAACAGGAAGCTCCACTGTCCAGGAGTATTGGTACTTTGCAATTATTGATTATTCCTCGAGCCATGGAATGATGGCCTAGTGTATGTGCCATTCCTGCTGCTGGTTTAGATTTCAGTAATCTTGCATCAACAATGTTTCCCATTTGCATGTCATCTTGCCATGAGTGAGGAATGTCAGCTTCAGCTTGTAATATGTTAATATCCTTCTCGTCCTCATTATGGATATCAATCATGCCCACATGTTGATGATGTTTCCCATCTTCTGTGTCTGATTCAGTATCCTCAGACAGTTGTCCGCCTTGGAATTCATATTCATCATTTAACTGATCACTTTCATCACTATTTTCTTCAATCATGTTTATTTTCTGATCTTTACACCCTCTCCATTGATGTTTTGGATCTTTGCTTCCGCAGTTTGGACATGCCTTGGCAGGTCTTTTTTCTGATGTACTTGGTTGGGCTTTTGTACTAAATGAGCTTTGTATTTTCTCATCTTTAAAAGGTATTTTATTTTCTGTAAAAGGTCTTCTTGGTCTGTTTGAATATCTCTTCTTAGAAATGATGCTTGTATTTTCAAAAATATCTTTGAATACAAGTAAGAACATGTCCCATTCAAATGGTTGGTTAAGTTGGCTTTTAATTGCATTTCTAACATCTCCATCTACTTTATTCAAAATTTTATTCACTATCCTGTCTTCTGACGCATCTGGGTCAAATGCAGCTATTCTCTTTTTCTGCTTCAAAGACCATGTTGTAGAATCTGAATGTATGTTGGCGTCAAATTTATCTCTCATGAATAAATCCTCCATATTATTTCGCCAAACATTATTTCCAAATCTCTTGTGGATTTCTTCTTTCCATTGATCCCATGTCATGGAACCTTTACTTTTCCTTTTATCTATATACCATTGTCCTGCTGTTCCTGTGAATGCTGTGCTCAGGTGGCTTACTACAACTAAAGGGTCCATTTTCATATCTGTAATTAAAGAGTCACACCAGTCAATATAATCATTGTGGTTATATTCTCCGTCTCCACTGAATTTTTTCCAGTCTCTGCCTGTTGGCCAAAGTTTACTCATCTGTTTTGCAAGTTGATCTTCTCTTGCTGATTCAGACATAATTGTTTGTACGGTGTCTTCTCTGACAAATTTTCTTATTGGGTTATGTGGAGGTGGTATTGTGTCTTCTCTTACATATGATCTTTCATGTGTTTGAGATGTCTCTTCTCTTGTAAATTGTCTTTCACAATTTATTGGGCTTTGTAGTTGTAATTGTATTGCTGTGGGCTCTGCGTAACTTACCGCTTTTTCTTGTATGTCTGTTGTGTTTTGCCTGAATCTGTCCTCACTTCTGAGTGGTAGATCAATTCTTTGGCTGTCTCCAGATGTTATTTCTAAATTTGTGCTTATCCTTGGTTGAGTTGTAGGGGATCTCAATGTAGTCTTAGTACTGTCATTTTTATTATTTGTTTTAAGTTCTTGGATTAGTGACCTTCTTGTTTTATTTGCGTCTTCTTCCATTTGATGTAATTTCTGTTGGATGTCATCATTTGCATTAATTGTTTTCTCATGTAATAGTTCTTGATTTTTGATTATTTGATGTGTAATGATTTCATTCTGTCTCTCCTGTTGTTTTAGTAATACTCTTTGTAATTGTTCATGATTATTTTGTATATTTTCTTGTAGGGCGTGATAAGATCTCATCATACTGCTTTCAAATTGTTGTTGTTGTGCATTGAGGTTTTCTTGAATTGTGGTTATTTTATCTGTTTTGATAGTTTCTATCGTAGTTTTGATATGATTTTCGTGTTTTTCGAATTTGTCAAGTAGACTCTCAATTTTGTTATAAGGATCTTTAATTGGTAGTTTAATTTGTTTATCTACTTTAATATCTAGCTCTTTCATTGCTATTTTTAATTCTGCTAAATCACTTACTATTGTATCACTTGTGTCTCTGATTATCAATTTATTGCTTTCTTGTGTATGAGACATCTGGTTAATTGTATCTTGAATTTTTTTGTCATGCGTATCTAATTTTGATATTAATCTTTTTTCACTATCTGAAATACGTGTGGCTATTTGATTGGCTAAACTAGTGATTTGTTTGATCATATTTTGTTCAGAGTTTGTTAGATTTGACTCTGTAAATCTTTTATTTAATGTTTCTCTAATTTGTATTGCAATAGCTTGTGTTTTATTCAGACTGTACATTGGTGTTACTTCTGATTTTTTTACTTCACTTGTATTTGATGTTGACTCACTCTCCTCTTGATGTTCTTCTGTAATGTCTTTTTGTTTTCCTTTCTTCTCATGTATATTAACTATATCATGTTTATTTTTATTTGCTTCCTCTTGATTTTTTAAGTTGTCTATTTCTATTGTTAGTTCTTTGAGTTTGATCATGATATCATCATAAGATGATTTGTGTAACTGGCAATTTAATTTAAATTCTTCTACTCTTACTCTCTCATTTTTTTCCATTTGGTCTCTCACATAATTTAGGTTTGATCTTATTTGTTCAACACTTTCATATATTGCATAAGTTTTTCTTCTAATGAGATCATCTAAATCCAAGTAAGAATTAGAAATAGAAGCTAGAGAAGATGTAGTAGAATTTATTTGTTGTGGGTTCAATAACCTCTCATTTGTTACCTGGGTATTCTCACTTTCTTCTAACTTCACAGATTCTAGAGAGGGAGATAACAGGTTGTTGAATTTATCTGTGTTCAGCAGTGGTGTAGTGAAATGTATGTCAGTATGAAGTACAGCTGGGTGATTATGAAAGGATGATGTAGGAGGTGGGAGGATACTCACTATTCTCTCTCCTTCCCTTTCCCCTTTGGGTCTGGGTCCTGGTCGTCCCTTTTCATCCGTTTTACTACCAATATCATGTCCAATAAATTGGACGCATTCTCCGCCAATTCGTCTATCTCGTCGTCCCTGGCACGTTTGCGACGTTGGCTGGACGGTCCTACTGACCTGGTCTGTTCGAACGGTTCCATCGTTCTGGGGTTGAGGTGGTAAGGATTGTATCCTGCTACCTGTTCTACTTTTGCTCGGTGGCGACGTCCTCCCAGGAACTCTTCCAGTTCCTTGTGGGCTTCCTTTGCCATCCCAAGTATCTGGCGGAAGTTCGAGTTGTTGTTCGCAACTCGAGCTTCGTCCAATTTCTGTTTGAGGTCGATTATCGCCTGACGGAGTCGGGCTTCCTCGGCGTCCTTCGTTTGCTGGTACGACGGTTGTGGTGGAGGAGGTGGAGGCAAATTGTTGCTCGTAGTTGGAATGGGTTGGTGTATGTAGTGATTGTTGGCGTTGTATACTGACAAGGGTGCTGGGGGATATTGTGCTACTGGAGCTGCCATATTCGGGGGGTAGGTCGGTTGGTAATGGTAGCCTGCTTGTTGTTGCTGGGTCTACCGTTAACAAGTTTTTTTCGTTAGTTGGGTTTTCTTTCGAAAATCTTTCCATTAGTTGTTTATCAGGCTTACCTGATGCTGGTAAGGGATCGTATAATTCCCCCACCGGGGTCCTCCTCGTTCCTCGGGAACTTGGTTCAACGGTAAGTTTACTTCTTGACGACCGTCCTGTACTGGCTGAACTTGCTCGGCTTGGTGCACTGGGCTCCCTATCATCCATTTTTAATATGGTCAGTTTTTTTTTTTATATATGTATACTCTGACTTACTTCGATTCTTTTCACCAATATTGGTGTTGGTCGATTCAACTTGAGCTTCTTTTTGATGTTGGATCGATTGATTTTCTTGTTGGTATACTTGGGATCTGTCGTGATCTCTTTCTGTATCTACTGAGCTGTTTGAATCAATCTCTATATTGGCAAGCGGATCTGCTGCTGGGGTCGTGGTCGTTGAGTCGATCACAATTGGCTCTTGTGTCGTGTTACCGTAGGCGTCTTCGAAGTCGATGACTGAGCCGTCTAGCGCGGGAGTCGATCGGTGGTCTCTGCTCTGAGGGGTGCCGTGGTTTGCTAAATCGAGTGAATCAAATAGTTGTGGGAACGACACTGTGGTGTTTTTTTTTTCAAAACAAAAATTTTTATAAAGTAAAGAAGAAAATGAATATTGATCGTTAGTTTTTATTTCACTGGTTTAGAAGATTCTAAAAATTTGAAGAGAAGAAGAGAAAAAAAAATATATAAGAGATTTTTTTTTTTTTGAAAAGGATGTTGTATTACTTTTGATGTAAGCGATTATGTCAATGGTTTGGGTTATTTTATAGCGTTTAGTTAATCGTTTTAGGTAGTGTAATGCTGTGATTTGTTCTTTGGAACTGATTCCTGGGGAATGAAGAGGTCGTCGATCGTTTGTCTTTTTATAGTGTTGCTTTGTCGATTGTTTCCCTATTTCGATTTGTTTTAATTTCACTAGTTCAAAAAAAAATTTATATGAGTTTCTTGCCCTGTTAGAATTCCTATTCTCTATTTTTGATTGATTGCTTACTTTCGGATCTTCTTTTCCTGCAGGTACTGAACTTTTGACTTAGTTTATTCGATTTCTAAACAAATGATAGAATTCATAAAGGTACTTGTTAGTATAATTTTAGAGGAGATTATTATTATATTTTCTTTTATTGATTTCTTTTGTTTGAATATATGAAGTTTGAAGATAGAAAGGGTTTTCTTTTGAATGAATTGGTATTCTGAATTTAGGGAAATAAGACTATATTGATAAAGAGGGTATGTAATGAATCATACCTTGTTCCGATTTCGGATTTTCCTGTTTCTTCTAATCTTTTTGCTTTGATTCCTCTTTTCGTTCTGATTCTGATTTTATTTTTTCGATCGCTCGTCCACTTCTAAATCCTGGTTTTTCTTTTTGATCGTTTTGTTGGTTGATAACAATAAAAGATGAAATTTATAATCTATTATTATTAGTATATTCGTTCCTCTCTTCTAAATTTCCTGTTTTAATCTTTGTATATGTAATAATTACAGTGTCCGATCCGGTCTGTCTCTCAGTTTCCGGGTTTGTTCTTTCTTCTTGTGTAGCTTTTACAATCTGCTTTAATTATTTTTATTTTCTTTATTTATTTGTGTGATTTGATTGGTACAAATAAAATAAAAATTTTATGTTCTTTCTATAGTTATTAATGAAGGATATATTTATAATATAGCCTTAAAAAAAATTTTATTTCTTTTGAGTAAGTTTAATTAGATTTATTAATCTAATTTTGTGTGTTCTCAAGTTTGGATTTCTTTAAGAATTTTTGAATTGTAGTTCTTATTTTGTCTAGTCACTTCAATTTTTCTCACTTTATGAGTTTGAGGTTGGGTTTCAATACTATGAGGCCCCCAAATGTGAGGGTAGGGTACTCTTTTAGAGTACTCTATGCTCACTAAAATTGGGAAAAGGTTATTTATAATTTAATTTAATTTCTTATTTCAAATATGTAGTATTTACAATATGAAATAAGGAAAAGAAATTATTAGGAGGGAGAGGGGCTGATAGTCTGGTAGGGTAAATCCAGACAGACTACAGCTAGTTGACTCCTTAAGAGGAGGTTATTAATTATAATACTTACTGACTATAATTGATGGAAGTTGGATCCAAGGCTTCCCTTCAATCTTTATGTTATCAGACTGAAGAGTGAGATAAGATCACTAATCTGGTTATTATTAAAGTCACCAACTTTGGGTTGTTCTTAAGGTCACCAGCCTGAAGTTCTTCTTAAGGTCACTAACCTGAGTTGTTGAGGTCACTAACCTAGATTGTTTCTATTTAGGGAAAATAGAGGATCCAGAGGAGTGAAGTGTGTATTACTTACTTTTAATCAAGGAACTGATTTAAAGTTGGTAGAAGTTAATCACTAGTCTTATACTTATAAGACTCTTGATATTGTACTTCAGTTGAACTTTGATTAGTTCTTAAAAGTAGTGTGTAATAAATTGCTTGGGGATCTTGGGAAGGTTGAGAGAAGGGGGGTTTATATATTCTTCTTCTCTAAACCTAATTGTAATGATATTTGTTCATATCACTACATTGGTTCAGGGTTATAATAATAATATTTATTATTATTATTTTTGTTAATGCTTAATTACATATATGTGTTAAGTATGATATGTAGTATAAGCATATTAACTCTTGAGACTGAGTTATGAGTTGTATTTAATATTTTTATATGTTTTTCTATATATTACATGTTGCTACATATGGTTATTAGGCTGTGTGTATATGTGATTAGGTTTTAATAACATCATATTACATATTCCACTTTGTTCTTATGTTATATGTATATGTAACTAGTGTCTTCTTGAGTTTACATATATATATAATGGTATTTTAATTATTATAAGTTAGTCTTTGGGTACATATACATGTACCCAGGGCTGACACAGATAGTACAGGGATTACTATATTGTGATGTGACCAAATGTTTTCCCCAGTGAATGCAACAAAGTTCATCACCTGTCACCACTCAACCACTTTCATCCAGGCCTGCTTCCATTCACTCCTATGATACACCTTGATGACCTTCTTGACCTTCACCAGCAAAAAATATAAAAGATCTAATCACAAAAATTTGAGTTAAGAAGCTCCAACCACCCTATGTGAAAGTACAAATAATACTTTTGCACATATGAACAAGGACCCTGGCCAAGTCCTACATACCCTAAGGATGAAATAGTATCAAATTTCACCCTCCAAATTTTGGTATGGCAGGGAAGAATAAGGAATCATCTGCCTGGATCCTGGTAACATGATAGGGATGTCAAGCAATGAATTGGGTCTGATAAGATTCCAGTTTTCAAATTATAATGATGTACACAGAATGGATTGGGCAGTGACCACCCCCTTGATATTTATCTTTGTCCATCAACAACGAAGATGACACAGAAACAAAGCCATATTCAATAGGCATTCCTAAAAGTTGCTTTTGTGGAGGCTGGGTTGACCACACATTTGAATACCTTTGCTCCTGGAGTTTTAGTGATCTCAAGATTTGGGTACACTATAGAAACAGTGCAGAATATTTCTAGAACCAGATAATAATTTCAAATATACTCTACAATATTAGTACCAGCTGGCTCCAAGAGATGGCAAGTGAGTGATCAGTCTCAACATCCATGTTTTAATCTAAAAATATAATGCCTGAAAGATAATACAAACAGATAGAGCAAAGACTTTACCTGGTTCCAAGGGATAGCAAGTCAGTAGTCAGTCTCAAGATCTCTAAGGAATCCAATATGTGGATAGGGGGTATAATAATGAGATAAGTGTACATATTGTTGAGGTGCTAAGCCTGTGTGATTACACCTGTCTCTGAGATGACACATACCATTTTAAGGACACCAAAAGGTATGGGTGATGATAGAGTATGTCTTATTAGAATTCTCTCCAATAAGCCATACAACCCACTCTTGTGCCCTAATTATGGGTTCAGACAGAGATACTTATCAAATCTCATTGTTTTACATTTTTATAAGAATTGAATTGATTGAAAGCAATATGTGATCATTCAAATAGACAAAAGTACTTGTTTCAAGCAGCTTTTGGAAAAAAATCTGATGAAAAGAGGGCCAAAGTTGAGCAAAATTCCACATTGTAGCCTTTGTTGGCCCATGGGAGTATGAATTTCACCTGTGGCTACTAGACCCGTCGGACATAAGCCGATGAGAAACATGTCATTCTCGTCGGCTAGTATCCGAGGCTCCCCTACCGACGCGCCCGCCGTCCCGACGCGGCCGACGCGTCGGATCCAACACCAATTTCAAATCAAATTTTTCAATCCATTTCAACCAATCCTGCGGCTCTGAACATGTGAACCCCTACTACATGTGTATCAATCACATACAAAGACACCGGAATGAAAATTCCATTCAAACAGAATGAGCGCATTCACATATATGTGAAAGGTATTCACATATATGTGAAAGGTATTCACATATATGTGAATGTGGGACACCCAGATGTGAATGTGGTTCACATACACATGAATGTGATTCACATACACGTGAATGTGGTTCACATACACGTGAATGTGGTTCACCTAGATGTGAATGTGGTTCACATACACGTGAATTTGGACCATATACACATGAATGTGGTTCACCTAGATGTGAATGTGGTTCACATACACATAAATGTGGTTCACCCAGATGTGAATGTGGTTCACATACATGTGAATGTAGTTCACCTAGATGTGGACGTGATTCACATACACGTGAATGTGGTTCACATAGATGTGAATGTGCTTCACATACACGTGAATGTCATCCACATCCATTAGATATCTACAACTACACCTACACCTACATTCCCTGACAAATAAGAAAACCCACATAATGTCCCATGCAATCCATGAGACACGCATTCACATATATGTGATACACCTTCACATATATGTGAATTCCAATCACATATACTAACATACATTGCCTCCGTACAAGTGAGCACCTACCACATGTGTATAAATCACATGCAAATACAAGGGAATGAAAATTCTATTCAAACACAATGAGCGCATTCACATATATGTGAATGTGGTTCACATGGATGTGAATGTGATTCACATGGATGTGAATGTGGTTCACATATATGTGAATTCCCTTCCCATACACGTGAATGTCATCCACATGTATTAGATATCTAGAACTACACCTACACCTACACCTACATTCCCTGACAAATAAAAAATCACAAATAATGTCCCATGCAATCCATGTCCCATGCAATCCATGAGACACGCATTCACATATATGTGAATTCCAATCACATATGTTAACATACATTCAAATGTGAAAAAAATATGTTGTGCAATCAAAAGTTCCACATATGGTACTTACCACATGAATAGCACCCACATGTATCACAATGTTAGTCACATGTAAGTGGGTGAATTATATTCACATACATGTGAATAGCATTCACATACCTGTGAATAGCAATCACATACTTGCGGATGATATCTGCATGTATCTTGTTTCACCAAAATTCAATGATAACACAAACATATGTACAATTGACAATAACACACATCTTAGTACAAATCACATGTATGTAAGCATTGCAATCAATAGTTGCATGGAAGTAAGAATACATCACATTGACCCCAAATCACCAATATGAATCTATGTGAATCCAAATCAAATACATGTGAATACACATCACATGTATGTGAATACACATCACATGTATGTGAATAGACATCACATGTATGTGAATAGACATCACATGTATGTGAATACACATCACATGTATGTGAATAGACATCACATGTATGTGAATACACATCACATGTATGTGAATACACATCACATGTATGTGAATACACATCACATGTATGTGAATACACATCACATGTATGTGAATACAAATCACTAACATTCACATCTACATTCACATCTATGTCAATTTAAATCATAAATACTTACCACATGGATTCAACTTAAAATTCAAATCAATCTGACCATTCACACATATATAAATATGCATAAATCACAAGTATGTGAAGGCAAATTGTCAAAGTGGGCATATCTGACTTGCATACATCAAAAAATCACCATTTTACATTCCAAAAAATGAAAAAATTAAAAATCACAAGCAATCTATCAAGGACTAAAAGGTTATTCAATCCATCATGGCATTCATGCCACTGTCTCCCAAATCTTCATCCTCTTCATCATTCTCATCAATGATGTACATATTATCCACTAGCTGACCAAGCTGCCCTATATCACCCTCTGCGTGCAGCATATCCTGTTCAAAGATTTCCAGCTCATCCAGCGCTGTAGCTTCTATATTTTCTGCATTTACAATACACTCCCATATTGATTTACTCCTGAACAACAAATCATCCCAGCGGCGTATCAATGAATCAATTTGTTCAGCTGTTGATGTCGTATGTTGATAGGTTTTTTGAAGCAATTGGCCAACACTTGTGTTCCATGTCATCCATGTTCTGCAATGCTTCTGACGCAGATTATCATGAACTTCTCTTAAGACTGCTACACTGACCTCCCACGTATCTTTTGAGATCCGCTGACCAGGCTGAACTAACTCAATAATCTGCCTTCCACCATCTTCATAATTATAATCTGTTGATTACAATTTAGATTCAGAATACCATCAGAAACAAAAGCCACACATCCATTCAATGCATCTCTTACCTGTATTGCACAATGCCAGTAACCCATCTAGCTTTTCTTCAGTCTTCAGAGCGTGAAGAACCATCTGCTGAGTCTCCCGCCCAATCCTCCTGAGCTCTTCTGAACAACTTCGGTGTAGTAGAAAGGCTTGTATACCTTCAATAGTGCCTGCGTCCACAGCCCACAGCTCAGTTGGATGTGAAAAGGCCCCCATATTCCAGAAAACATCTTCAAATGGCAATCTTCTTGTTTCCTCTTGCGTCGGACAGGGCATATTACTAAAGGGTTGCGTATTGTTATATGCTGTAACTTGAGATTGGTAGGAAGTCCATTTACGTCGAAAAAGCAACTGCTTTTTGTTCATTAATGTTTTCATACCCTGTTGCGCTTTTGTACCTATACCCAAAAGAACAAAAGGATAAGTCTCAAAGACGGCTGGTGGTTACCATTGAAAATATAGACACACCTTGACCCTCTTTGTCCCACTTCTTTTGGGCCTCTACTATTCCTACCTTGGCCTCATAAAGCTTCATCTTAGCCAAGCGCACACGTATAAGTGCTTTCTTTTTTTTATCTACGGATTTCAACATATATAAATGAGTTCTACCCAAGCAACTAAGTCACCTCACACACGCTGTACTCACCAGTAGCTCTCTGAAGATCACGAAACTCAGGACTTCCCAACTCTTCTGCAATATCAACAATTGCATTCTCCATTGCCACAATTGAAGCTGGTAAGGACATGAATTTTTCCATCTCTTCTTCATTCCGATTTGCTCTGCCTTTCCTTCGAAGAAGCTTGAGCTCTTGCCTGAATGATTTGGCAAAGTCAACACGGCATCAAATGCAAAACTTGAAGACTTACTGAGCCTCTTTCACCTCCTCCTCCATGTCAAGTAGAGCAATCAAATTCTTTTCTAATCTCTCTTGAACACCACCTTCTTCCATTGCCACCAGCTGGCACTCTCTCTGTCGCTCCCACTGACTTGAAAAATACCCGTATGTAAAACTGATATCTTGAGCCTGTAGCCTTTGTAGGGTGTTTGAGGATGCTGCTAACTTTTCTTCTGCAATCTTAAGCTTCAATTCAGTTGATCTAGCTACATTTTCAACAAAAAAAACCGTCAATGCGGGCCACCTCATCAAATAAAGACCAAAAACATACCAGCATTGTTGCAGCGTATTTCATTTCCATGACTTGCCTTCAAATCAATGGAGTCAACCCTGTGTTGCTTTGTTGCACATCTATTTGGTGCTATCACAGATGAAAGGTCAGACCAAACCCTTTCATTACCTTCCCCATCTGTCAACGCCCAGCCAACGTTCACCCTTGGATTATATTTCAGCTGACAAGACCACTGGTGTGCATATGCATGAAAAGCACTGGTTGCAAACTTCAGTCTACCCCCCGTATACGCCTCCTCAAAGTATTTATGCTGTGATGGTTTGTTTATTTTGGTCAGCAAAGCCACAAACTAACTTGAGAGATCAAGCCTACCTTCTCAACACTCTTCTCCAATGTGCAGCCAATGTCATATAAGAGTGCAAAACTTTTTTGGGGTTTCCCCGGCTCTGATGTATCTTCCATAAGTTGATCAACCAAAGCCAATACAAAATACTGCCTGATTAAAACAAGAGTTAATCCATTAACACGTATTGATACCATGGAATGGATGGAAAATAACTTACTTCTCACCACTCTGAACTACATTTACAAATCTAAGCACGTGATCATGTCGACAAACCAAACCAATCAACCCAGTTTCATCACATCCCTTCCAAGTAGACACTCCACGACGGTCTGATGCAGCTGTATGGGATGCTGTACATGGATCCTGCAAATCCGCAAGAATTTCATCAGATTTACCATCTCTTTCACAGATTCACATGTATATAAATTACATTCACATGTAGGCAAACTATATTCACATGTAGGTGAATATTAACATGTGCATATGATAAATCTGATTGTGATTTACATACATTCACATTTGGCAGATAAAAAGATAGAAGACACATACCACAGGTCCTTTATCCACTCCCTTCTTGTCAACACGTTCCTTCCATTCATTCAGCTTTCCAGCACCCAAGAAGAGTGGAGGGGTTTCAATCTCTTGCTCCTCAAACTCCCGGCTTGCAGCAAGATGTCGACGGTGTTGAAAGTTTCCGTCAGCACAAAATTGATAGTCACACTCGTCTGGATCTTCATTTGGCTGAAGAGGTCCAAAACACCTTGGACAATTCATAGCAAGCTGGTCCAAAGGCGTGAGGGACAGTGCACATAATGCAAGATCTTTCTCTTTCTGTAGCATATGTCGATAAGCATCAATTGCTGAAGAAAATGTCTTTCTCCAACGTCGGGGCTGAAGTAGTAGT
>JAIFHY010000224.1:0-46358 GCA_022264835.1 Melampsora americana | reverse complement strand
TGGCTGGCAATTGCCATTCCAGCTGTTTCCACAGATCAGCACCAACTGCATGCTGCGTCTGACCTAATAGGCTACCCAGGGTTCCCTCTGAAAAACCCGTAGGCAACCCCTGTGCATCACCCCTGCACTGTTGTGATCCAGACCGGGCTTTGTTGGTGTCCAAGCGGAGATATTGCATGGACTTCCCATTTTGCTTTTGAAAAGTGGATCAAGTTTTTTTGTTATGATATCACTATGTTGAAAGAAACCATTTCAAACTTTCTATGTATTGACCGTTTCAAAATTAATTTGTTTTTCTTTGGAAATCATTCTAATGTGATGAAACCCCATTTACAATACATATTTTGATCTTTCTGTTGATCTCTCTGTCTCTCTATTTCTTCTCTCAAACAAAAACATACCAAAAAAACACCCTTAAGAACATGTCAAAAGAAACCACACAAAGAAAAGAAAACCAAATAGAAACTATTCATTCATTAAAAAATTTGAAAATCTTAATAATTCAATACAATCTCTTCACCAGCTGTTACATCTAAATCATTATAAGCCAATACAGTCTTGGATCTAGGATCAGATGCAATCATCATCGATTCATTTCCATTCTCTTTCTTACTTCTTTTATTTGGTGTTCCATCTTCTCCAATTCCATCTCCTGCAAAATGTTTTGAAATCCGTTCTCCTAATCTTCTAGACTGATTCCCCCCAGGTCCCATTCGAGATTGCATCATTTGTTGTTGATGTGCCATCGGCGGATAAACGGGTTGAGCGTAGGGGTATCCGGTATTCATGTAATACGGTCCCCCTGGTCCCATCATTGATCCGGATGCAAACATTGCAGGTGGCATGCCTGGATAATTTCCATAAGGATTGAACATCGCTGGTGGATATCCCCCATATGGTCCTCCCATCGCTCCCATCGCTCCTGGGGGCCCCATCATGGGTCCACCCACCATGGGACCATATCCATTGCCTCCACCACCGGCTGCCATCGGGTGGAAAGTCCGCTGGTCCGCCACCTCCGCCACCCATATTCATCATCCCATTCGGTCCACTGTTGTTACCTGTACCTTGGCCTCCATGCCGTTATTATTGTGTGATCTATTTTGTAAGTGTTCAGGAGGCGTTGGGGGTTGAGGAGTAGTATGTGAAGGATCGAGTATGTAATTGTTCAAATACTTGATCTGTATTTTAGAAAAGCAAGATATATCAACGACATTTTCGAGACCTGCGAATGATGATGGAACCTTTCGAGGAAATAGGGATCAAATGAAATCTTGCATACCCTTTCGATAGAGTCTTGGTTGATTACTTCGCTATGCTTTGACATGATATGCTTTTCGATAAAGTTCATCGCCTTGAACAATTTACTACAGTTCTTGCATCTGAACTTTCCAGCACCTTCGTCTGTGATTTGAGGTTGACACAAAACGATGTATTTCACTACGGCACAAACAAAAAGTCAGTCTCCGATCACGACTCGTACCAAGGACGTTTCACTAAACTCGTCAATTTTCTCGCCTCCAAAGTCTCTGGGATCGACCTCCGATGCATCAAGGAGTAGCTGTAGCCGATCATCCAACGTACGCGCCCAGCTACTTTCATTGGCCTTGGGAGTCGGATTCGCGGTCCTCTTGCTGCCTGATGATGGTACCACTAAATCTGTTCGGGCAGGCGGAGGTTTCCGGACATGCTTGGCACATCTCCTCAGCAATTCTTCTTGGAAATCACAAACACAGGCGCAGTAGTAGCATGAGTTGAAGACTGTTCTCAAATAATAGAGGTATAATCCAAGGTTTTCTTCTCCATATTCAAACTTTGTTGCTCGTCGGCTGGAGTCTGTTTTTGATCGGGCGAGTGAGGGACTGGAATTCCTGTTGCTTCAACAATTTCATCACCACCATCAATGGAGGGCTTCTGATCAAATTGGTCGGCTTGCTTGGCATCGGCGTCGGCATCTTGTATGCCAGCGAGCTCGAAAATTGATTGGATTCGTTCTTCAATCGCCATACTTCCCCGCTTTTCTTCCTCGTTACCAGCTTCGGTAGCATAATAATCTTGTTCGAACAAAGTAGCCAATTTGCGAGCTTGTGATAAATCTTTCTTGATTCGTGAAGATGTATTCATAATTCCTGGTGTAACTCGTAGCTTCTGGTACGCAGGACGCTCGGCGCGCATCATATGGAGCGTAAAGTTGTTGATCTAATTTTCATAGGATGACGCAACACATGAGCACAAATCCTTCGTCGAGGCACGGTCAGTGTGACGCGATGACTTACTTTCGACTCGCTCAGTTTATCTTCTGCGGCTTGCATGTCGGTCCCAGGCAGAAAGGAGACCCAACCCACACGATGGAGTTTCTTTCCAGTGTGTGGGTCAGAGAGTGCGAGATAATCAAATCCTTCTGCTTGTTTACAGTGCTAGAGACGCAAGATGATATAATCAGAAAAAGGTATGTATAATGAAAAGAGTGGGAGATAATTACATTTTCCAATTCCTCTCGGGAAATGTCAGGACTGATACTTTTGATAACAATTGATTTGCAGACGGGGGCAGAACCACAATGTCATCTGAACCACCTTTGCCTCTCATACTTTCACCAATCAAATTGCCAAGCGCACTACTAGAAGCAGGCATGCCGTTGCTCGGTCCCAGCATTTCAGCCATGTTCGTACTGTAATCGAAATCGGGATCGTCATGATCTTCCATTTCGTTTGGCTCAAGATGAATTGTGTGGTCGTCCTTGATGGCTTCATTCTCTTCCAACTTTGCCACTGAGGGTTTTTCTGATCCAAGTGGCTCTTGTCAGTCAGCGGGCAAGATGCGGATCAAAGACGCAAGTGATAAAAGGTCTACCTTCTAAGCTTTGGGACCCGCCGGAGTCCGGCTTAATGTCATCTGTAGCGCCGTCAGCTAAGGCGGGAGTGTTGAGGGAGGGTGAGTCGGACGGATCAGGCTTGACAGCGGATGCACCGTTGGAAGTATCCACATCGACCTCGGCACCTGATGGCTTGGAAGTAGAAAACTTCTTACTCATCGCTATGTATATGATTTGTATTCATGAGTGTATTGATCAAAGCCTCCAATCTCTCGGTAGAAACCTCAAAGAAACTACACTGACGAAGATAGTCGTAGTTCACAATATCAAAGTCTCCCTTCTGGAGACCTTCAACAAATTTAGCTACTCGGCCTTCACGACCTTTCTTCTTGAGACTTGCCCGAAGCTCCTCAAATTCGGGACCAGGTTGATATTTTTCCCTAAACCAGGGCTGAGTTTTGTTTCCTTCAAAGAAAGTCACAAGTTGCTTTTGACTATAATCTTGCCTGTATCTCCTCCACTGCTCAGCTAGCTTGTCCTTATCGTCGGCAATATGAGGGGAAGTGGCTCTCATGTATTCGGCAAAGTAACGAAAAGTAACAAGATGAGGAAGCTCTGAAGGTGGTGGCATGTTTGACCGCCTGAATGAAGAAACATAAGAGTGGTGAGCCCGCGGCTTTAACAACAATGCCTGGTGAGTAGGGAAAGTTGAGTCTTTGCAGGACTGACGAATGTGAGGGACGTGCACCACCCATGGAGCGATCATTGGCGGGGAAGTTGCCGTAACGATCATCCCAATGTCCACCGCCACTGCTGTTTCGATACATGTCATCGAAGACGTCGGGACCAGGTCCATATCGAGCACCATGACCCACGCGATCTAGAAGAGCGGTTCAAAGAAGAAAGAGCAAAAAGGTGAGTGATCAAACGAGGATGAGCAGTCCAAACGTTGTCAACGAGACATTGCCCTTTCGTATGCATAAAAGGAGGATGACGGCGTCTGGAAAATGAAGACGTGGTTATTGTATAACCGGATATGGGTCGCAAAGCCATGTCTTTGACTGAAGACTGTCATAGTCCACATTGAAGATTGATGAAAAACGTAGTGTGTGTGATGCCGCGATTCGGTCAAGAGGCTCACGTTCATAATTAGGTATGTACCGATCTCGACTGTTTGGTGGTGATTCGTCTCGCCGACGTTTTCGACCTAAAGACATAAGAAGAATAAAAGTGGAGTTTGAATGGATGGGTGACCAAAGCGTAATAGGAAGTTATGAAGAAGAGACCGACCGAAGTCAGGTGATCGATTTCGATAAGAAGCTTGACCATTATGGGGCCGATCGGGATGACCAGAAGACCAACGATCGTTAAAAGGGGGTGGTGATCGTCTACCCCCGTCATCAAATCGACCACCACGACCGGGAGAAGGGCTTCTAGGCCTTGTTGAGTCACCCCATCCACCGGAAATCACATCGGAGATCATTTCGTTGGGTATGATAAGTCTTGATCGAGATTATGTGTTTTTGTTTGATGAACGATTGTTTCAATGGAAATAGACTTCAATGTGTCAGATGATGAGGTCGATGGATTGAGATAGAGGATGTGATGGTCGAGACAAGTTGAAGATTGAAAAGTGGGTTGACAATCGAAGTTTGAAGATTAGGAGATCGATGAGACAAGTTGACGGTGGCTGATTCGAAGATCAAGGTCAGGAGACAAAAAAAGGAAAGTTAGGTAAGATGGGATGATTTTGATAGATAGATAGATGAGAGTGAGATAAGATAAGATTGAAATAAATCAAGGGAAAACTGGAATAGAAAAAAGGTAAAGAAGAATGAGTAACCCAGAGAGAGTGAATCAAAATCTGTCCAAGGGAGTTGAAATCGATGGAGTAGGATAAGGCCCATGATGTTGAATTTTAGTTGATTGAGTTGATAGATAAACGAATAAATGATTGAAGAATGCGATGAGAGTTGAATTTTTGATATGAATCGATGAGATATGTTAAAGAGAAAGAAAGAAGAAAGGGTTTATCGAAGAGAAGAAGGGTAAAGAGTTGATTTAGGAGAACTCACCGAGGATGATGTAAGAGAAAAGAGGAAAAGAGAGAATTCAAATGGTAAAGAGGAAGAAGAGGTGGAAGTGGATTTCTGAGAAAAGACTTGACTGATTAAACCGATTTTACCATTCAAAAGTTGAACTTAAAAAAATTAAAATACTAACCAACCACTCTCTGTCCTTTGAAATTTGATTGATTCAAAACAACTTACCAAATTAAATCAAACTACATTTTCAAACTCAATTTAAAATGCAATCCTTCACAACAACCTCATCTTCACCACAGTCTCTATGTCAACAATCTCATTGAGTCTCATTCAGCTTAAGCTCTTGACAATACAAATTCCAACAAGAGTGCTTATCATGCTCCTCAAATCATCTTCATCATGATAGTATGATTAGCTCTTCTAGATCTCATCAAACTTAATCACAGCTGGATCACAGTACCATCACAATCATCAATCAAAACTTGTACTAGATAAGATATGTAATATAATTGACTTGAAAAAAAGTATCAAATCAAACAAAACCTTTAACATGGTGAATTATAAATAAAGTTCTTACAGGTACAAACAGTACCAAAAGATGAAACATTGATAAAGACAGGATAATGAAACAGAACACCAAAAGTAAGATGTGATTTACGCAAGACCCTTTGATAATTTTATCATTATCATTGAAAAAGAAATCTGATCTCTGAAGATGTAAACTAGGTTTCTCAGCCATTTTTGATATTGATTCTTTTGAATAAAACCTAGATTTGACTGACCCATTCAAAATTTGATTGTGTTTTGACTTTGATATTATCTGTTTATCTTCTGAAATACATAACAAGCTATGACAAAAGACCAGTGGTTGCAATCATTTCTGCCATGGCATATTAAAAATCCTTATGTGATGGTGACCATTGGATTAAAAAGAGTTAAAAAATTACACTTTTTTGTGGAGGTTAAGATTTTTAAGAATTCAACATTGGGTTTGATCCTGCCAGAAATCTGAGCATGTTCTCATTTCTTTTGTTAAAAAGATAGTTAGGTTCTCATCTTTTTTCTGTTGTTTTGAAAAGTTTGTGTCTCTCCTTTTAACCCAGGATGGTGGGTTGATTTCAATTGCCAAGAATAAGAAAACAAAACATTGTTGATGAGTGACAAAAGATATGAACAGAGAATCATTGATGTGCTAAGTTGATTTTGAGGAAGGTGTAGTCATGTGGTTTGCAGAGATGTCTTGACACTGAGGGGCACACTTTGCAAGATTGAATGGTAATATGACTATACATCCATGTTGTAGCTATGGTTGCTGCAGTACAATAGGATTATGAATTTAAAACATTTTCCTTGTGAAAATTGAGAATGGAAAGGTTTATGACTAAGAAATCCAAAGGTGAATATCAAGTTCTGCTTCAACTCTTGAAATCAATCATACATCGAGAAAGGTGGGGTGAAATGCATTAAAGTCGATGATAGAGTGATTTGCCCTGATGCTCCAGGTGCTTTTTGCCTTGCACCTTGCAAGCAATCAGATGTGTGTAAAGTTATAAGAAAGGAGCCAGGAAAGAGTATATGTTACAATTCTGAGCAAAGGGTAAATACAACTCATACCAGAGATAGGGGTGAGGTGGAGTTAATCCAAAAGTCATCTATTCAAGTTGGGATAGAATAGAGATGGTGTCATTGCCAATAGGGTAAGGTTAATATCCAGTGTCTTCAAACAGCAAGAAGATAGAATCATTCAAGACAAGTTAACAAGATAACTCAAAGTAAAGGGAGGATTACTCATTTAGACAAACACTGAATTGAAAAAGACCATGATGAGTTTTTACAACTTCTTCATGACTTGATCTTCTCAGTCTACCATGTGTGTTATGAATCATTAAATTGACTCAATCAGTATCCAGTTTTTCTTCAAGAATTGGTTTAAATTTTATGAGAAGTCTTCCTCAAAAGATAAAGCTCAGAATACTCTCTCTGTAGACTTGCTCAGTCATTCATTTTCCTTAGGTTGATAAGTTAACACTTTACTCTGGTACATCCCAGCCTTTATATCTTGTGTCTCGATCTGTTGTTTTGTTGACTTGCTTGAAGAATCTCTAGTCTTGGCGGCCAATTGCAACTCTTCTTTTGATGCATTGCATGAAGATATTCAACATTTTTGTCACGAAATGTTGCTGGAGGTAAGTTTGGAGTGAGTTCATTGGGTCCAAGTGGTCAAGCTCAGATCAGACTTCAGCGGGTGCATTGATCAGATAACAAGACGAGTTGGGATAATTGAGTAACCTTTGTGAGTGGTCAATGTGATTCGGGACACACATGAAAGGGGGTCCGACGCTGCGATAAAGAAGGATGAAAGGTTCTACCCAACAGCATAGGAGAAGGTTCACTTCAAAATATTTATTTTTATGTACAAAGCTCGACAGATGTTCTTATCTTAGATTCCTTTCCCAAAATTGATTTGTTGATTCAAGGCAGCATATCAAGAGATCACCCCAAGTCATGAAGTCATCAAGTTATTGAAATCGCAATTAATTTGGTCTGCCTTGATGATCGAGCTGGCAAGACTGGAGTTGAGCATCGAAAATGATCGGAAAGAAGAGAAGTGATCAGTTGAACGGATCGAGCAATTCTATATGCGGTCAAGCTCATACCCTGCGCAGTGACTGTATGACCAATCAGATTGTATGCATGGATGCCTTTTTTAGGAAAACATTCTCGAAACAAAAAATGAAAAAAAGGGTCTTGAAGTTCTATAAAACACCTCGACTCAAGTACTGGATCGTTTCCTCTCAACTCACATCTCATTCATTTTCCCTTTGAACAAAACAATCATTCCAATCGAATCATCCTCAAAACATGGAATTCACCGAATCTCGAAGGCGTTCAACTAGAGTCTCTAAACCAGTAGTACATAGTCGTTTATCTTCTGCAACCACTTCTGATTTATTTCCATCTCCTGGTAAAAGTACGGCTCCTAGTAGTGTGATCGTTACAAGTTCTTTGACAAAAAAACGACCACGCGATTCAACTCATGAGATCAGTCCATCTCATACGAAAAAACCACGCGTTTCGTCAAAGCCGTTAGTTTTATATTCCCGTTTGTTTTTGGTTTGAGATCCTTCCAATTTTGAACTTGTTTTTTTCCCATTCGATTCAGATCTACAACTAAATCATCAGTACAAAGAAAAACTCCTCGTAGCGTTCCTCAGGCGAAACTGAAGCCTGATGTCAAAGCCAAAGGAAAAGCCAAATCATCCGATATACTTGATCATGTTTCGAATTCCAACCAATCTAGCACGAAGACAGGAATTGAGATGCCTAGTAGTCCAGAAGCTTCAGATGACGAAATTTTGATCAAACCTATCAGTAACGCAGCCGGCAAACGTAGGATGATCTCCCCTGATAGCGAGGATGAACCCTTAATCAATAAGGATGAAGATGAGGCTATGAGAGATACTGAAGAAGAGATGATCGAGGCTGTAATTGAGCTTTCTAAACAAGATCTTCAACCAGCAAAAGCTGGTAGTTCTTCTAAACCCGAAGGGAAATCATTGACAAATCGTCGAACAACTTCTCAGCCTACTAAACGATCACAACGTTCTACTCGTAAATTTGTACCAATCGTAGATGACGAAGAAGATGAAAGGGACACAGACGATGAAGTTATAGCTAAGAAGCCTACCCGAAAAAACACTCATGGATTGGCTACCAAACGTGCTCAAAGTAATACTCGCCCTCAACGAAGTGCTCGTAAATCTATTCCAATCGAGCATCATTGTAGTGATCAGAGTGATGAAGGCTCAGCAGTTGGACTCTCAGATTTCGAAGGAACAGCTGCCTCATCTGATTTATCATCCTTAGACAATCAATCAGATTCAGACTCCGAAACTTCTTCACGTCCACAACAGCCGCGTACAAGAACTCCAAGAGGTCAACGAAAAGGTTCAGGTAAAGGAAAGAAATCTCGATTGACCTGGTGGCAAAAGAATCAACTTGCATTGGAACGTCATCATCCTGAATTGATTGATGTTTGGGGTGATTTAACTAAAAAGGTCGAATTGGTAAAAGCTGCTAAAGCTGACCAACCTGACGGTCTCAGCCTGACTCTTTTACCATTTCAACTTGAAGGTTTATATTGGATGAAGAAACAAGAAGCTGGGCCTTGGGCTGGTGGCATGTTAGCAGATGAGGTAAGCTCTCTTGAAGAATTGTTTGATTTTTTCTACAAATCGAACATTGACACATCACCTTATATCATCTTGTTTAGATGGGAATGGGCAAGACGATCCAAACTATCTCCTTAATTTTATCAGATCGTAAGCCAGGTGATGGTAAACAAACCTTGGTGATCGCACCTACAGTAGCCATAATCCAATGGAGAAATGAAATAGAAAAATTCACCAAAGGATTAAAAGTGAATGTGTGGCATGGAGGCAATAGATCAACCGATCAAAAAACAATGAAATCATTTGACATCGTTTTAACTTCATATGCAGTATTGGAATCGAGTTTCAGACGACAAAACTCAGGGTATCAAAAATCAGGAGAACTTATAAAAGAAGCTTCTTTATTACATTTGATTCATTGGCATAGAGTCATACTTGATGAAGCTCATAATATTAAAGATAGGTCTTGTAATACTGCTAAAGGTGCATTTCAACTTCAGGCTACTTTTAAATGGTGTTTGAGTGGAACTCCTTTACAAAATCGGGTGGGTGAATTGTATAGTTTAATCAGATTTTTAGGTGCGGATCCATTTGGGTATTATTTTTGTAAAAAATGTGACTGTAAAAGCCTACATTGGATGTTTTCTAACAAAAGAACATGCGATGAGTTGAGTTTATTCATTCGTCCACTTTTCTTATAACGGCCTATGCTAATCAACATTTTGGTTTTCTCTCTTTTTCAGTTGTGGTCATTCACCTATGCAACATGTTTGTTTTTGGAATAATGAAATCCTCAAACCTGTGCAGAAATATGGTGCTTCTATCGAAGGATCTCATGGACATACTGCGTTTAATAAATTGAAAGTCTTATTGGATCGAATGATGCTTAGACGGACTAAGCTTGAACGTGCAGATGATTTAGGACTTCCACCTCGAGCTGTACAAGTTAGAAGGGATTATTTGTGAGTGATCTCCTTGGTCTTTTTCTTAATTCCAACAAACCTAATCCGTTTTCTTCGTTTATCTTCACAGCACTGAAGAGGAAGAAGAATTATATTCTAGTCTTTACTCTGATGTAAAACGAAAGTTTTCCACATTTGCAGATGCTGGTACAGTGTTGGTCATGTTGTAGTTCAACTTGTGAAAATAGCAAGCAGACTAACTTCAATCTGTCGGGTTCGATTTTTTGATTCATTGATTGAAAACAGATTGAACAATTACGGAAATATCTTTCAATTGATCACTCGTATGAGACAAATGTCAAATCATCCCGATTTGGTGTTGAAATCCAAACTTGCTCAAGCTGCTTTCAATATGGGTGATAAGGATGGAGGATCACTTGATGCGATTCATACCTGTCGAATTTGTTTAGATGAAGCTGAAGATGCGATCATCAGTTCTTGTAAACACATGTAAGTAAAAGTCAAACTTATGAGGTTTTTTTGGTTCGACTATTGATCATGTGGTATTTTTCTAGATTTTGTCGAGAGTGTATAAGACAGTATTTAGAAACTGCCAGTGAAGTAGAACCAGAATGTCCAGTTTGTCATCTACCTATCAGTATCGATCTTTCACAAGATGCGATAGATGAAGAAGCTTCAAGTAAAGCTAGACAAGGAGTTTTGGCACGATTAGATCCAGGGAAATGGAGAACGAGTACGAAGATTGAAGCGTTAGTAGAAGAGTTAAGTAAATTAAATCAAGAAGATCATTCGTAAGTCTCGAGTTGAATAGCCGGTCATCTTAATGGCTGAACCAAAGACTGATGAGGATTGAATTTGTGGATCTCAGAATCAAATCACTTGTGTTTTCACAATTTACAGTCTTTTTAGATCTGATTGAAAGAAGATTACAATTAGCAGGGTTCAAATTAGCAAGATTACAAGGGAATATGACACCAGAAGCAAGAGATCGCACCATCAAATATTTTATGAATAATAATGATGTCCAAGTCTTTTTGGTCTCACTTAAAGCTGGTGGAGTCGCTTTGAATTTAACTGAAGCTTCTAGAGTTTTCATCATGGATCCTTGGTTTGTTGATTTTCTTCTTTTTCTCTTTGTTTGGTGATGAGTTTTCAAGATCTGATTTTTTTGGGGGTGGGTTTATTCAGGTGGAATCCTGCGGTTGAATTACAAGCCATGGATAGGTAAGTTTTTAACATTGATGGGTGTTTTGGTATTCAACTTGAGATGTTTGATTGATTTTGATTTGTTTGATTTATAGAATTCATCGATTAGGTCAACATAGACCAGTAGTTGTCACTAGATTGATTATTGAAAATAGTATTGAATCTAGAATAGTAGAATTACAAAAAAAGAAAGAAGCCATGACGGGAGCGTAAGTGATCCGAAAGCTATGTGATCTGATGATTCTTGAATGAGTCTAATGAGGATGTTTTTTTTGTTTTTTTTGATGAATACAGTGCTTTAGGTGATGATGATCAAGCTTTGGGTAGATTAACACCTGAAGATTTGTCTTTTTTGTTTACATTGTGATAGAATCTTGATTCAAAGGATTTGAAGGGATAGACATTTTTTGCTTTGTTCAAGTTTTTTTAAAAAGAAATTACCATAGATCGTTCTCTTTGTCTTTCAAAGATTCCATTTATCGTTTTTATTTTGTTTCTATGTTTAAGTTTTCTTCTTCTAATCAGTTGTTGTTTCACAAGA
Organism: Melampsora americana; assembly: GCA_022264835.1. NCBI lineage: Eukaryota > Fungi > Basidiomycota > Pucciniomycetes > Pucciniales > Melampsoraceae > Melampsora > Melampsora americana. The sequence continues at coordinate 34,656 of JAIFHY010000224.1, read as the reverse complement.
TCAAATTTATGGATTAGGTTCAAGATTATGAGTAATTTAAGATATTCTTTTGTATCTTTTTTGATCAGGTTCAGAATTTTTCTTTGTGATCGTGTTTGGTTTTGGTTATAACCTGATCACAGTGGTAGTACATAGAGTTGATGAAGGTAATTTCAAGTTTAGTGTGATAGGTTTGTCAAGGTGATGGATTGGTAGTCATAGTGAATGTCAGATTTCAATGAACAATCCATTTAAATTTGAACTTTGAAATCTTGTGAGCTGTACCAAGACATCAGCACTTTACCAAAACAACTTGAATTCTTATTCAAACCCATTCAAAACAATTTCCAAATTCTCTCAAGTAAGGTAAGAACAAATCACTTATCTTCAATCCTTCTTGTCTATGGATTGACACTGACCTTTCTTCCTGTTTTTCTAGAAATCGAAAGGTTTGAATTTTAAAAAAACTTCAAAAGATGACAAATGATCAAACAACTAAACAACTGGTCCAATTACAATCTATCATCGATCATCCATCAAAATCAATCCATTCAAAGGAAATCATTCATAATTTAATCTTATCATTAGGTTCAATAAACTCATCCATCAAATTCAAAGCAAACAATGCATTAGCTATCTTACTTTTAAATCAATCTAATCAATCTACTACATTTATATCAACTTCAATATCAGATTTATTAGATTCAACTAACCTTTTAGATTGTTGTATTGCTTTAAGATCTCTAAGTTCGATACTTCAATTATCTCCAACTTTAGGACTTGAATTAATTTCGAAAAATCAAGTGATCAATCGATTAGATGATCTAATTCATTTATCTTCAATTCCTTCATCAAAATCAAAACCTTTACCACCGATCGAATTTAATTTAAATTTCGAAATTTGTCACTTTTTAGGTTTAGCTACCAATCATAAGCTGATTAGAGAATCTATCACTACTGAATGGCCTAAAGCACTTAAATATCTTACCACTCTTTGTCTTTCAAAGATTAATCATCACGAGTCTCATCCTACTAGATTTGCTGCTTCGTTAGTTTTAATGAAATTACAGATCACTCGTACTGAAAAAGTTAATGAAAGCATTTCAAGTGATGAAGAGATTCCAAAGATTGGTAAATTAGTTAGAATTTTCATTGATGGGTTCACTTTGAATCATCCAGCTTCTTTATCGATCATTATTGAAGGATTAGCATTGGTTAGTGAAAAAGCATTTGTTAGACAACTTTTGATTTCAAGTCAAGAATGTATGTTAAAAACGTTTCATAAATTGATGTCTGATCAATCAAATCAAAACGAATTGACTCAAATTAAGATAGATACTTCAATTTCTTATGGAATTTCAACTATTTTAAAAAATTTATTATGTTTTAAAGAAATTAAATCAGAAGAAGATCAAGTGACGGAAAGATTACGTAAATTAGCAACCGAACAGAACCAAAGTAAATCTAATAAGATTGAAGAAATAGATGAAGATGAATTGGTTACAGTAGAAGATGAAGAAGTTAAACAATGGATTTCGAATTTATTATTTAAAGATCATCAATTGATGGAAATCATTGGAAACTTAAGTAAATCTGAAAGTAAAGAAGTCCGTAGATTGACTGGAAAAGTTTTATTAAATTTGATTGAAAAACAAGAGTTTAGAGGAAAAGTGATACAAGATGGTGGTGCAAGAATGTTATTAAAGATCATCGCAAGTTTAACGATCTCATCAACTAATCTTGATTCTAATTCGAATCTGAAGTCTAATTCTAAAAGCAATTCAAAACCTCAACTTGATTCAAATGATTTACCAGCACTTCAAGCTTTATCTAAACTTTTGATCACAACTAATCCATTATTAATTTTCGGACCATTACCTACTTCACCACTTTTGATTTCAACTATCAAGCCACTCACCACTTTACTCACTCATCCTTCCTCAACATTACTTCAAACGTTTGAAGCTCTGATGGCATTAACCAATGTGGCTAGTTTAGATGAAGGATTAGCTTCTTATATTGCGAATACACCACTTGTTTTAGAAAAAGTTGAAGAATGTTTGATGGGCATTAGAACGGGTGAAAATGTTTTGGTTAGAAGAGCTGCGAGTGAATTGATCTGTAATCTTGCGTCTACTGAGCTCGTTTTAGAAAGTTTTATTTCATTTGAAGATGAAGAACTCAAATCAAATGATCAAGAGAATGTGAAGAGATTGAATTCAAAAGGTAAATCTAGATTACATTTATTAATTGCACTTAGTTTTAGTGAAGATATTCAAACTTCATTAGCTTCTTCTGCTACTTTATCAATCTTAACTGAACATTCTTCAATGATCAGAATCGGATTAATGAAAGATGAAAAATTAATGAAGAGTTTAGAAAGAGTTGTAGGCGAGATCTTAAGAGATGTGGATCAGATTCCATTACAGTTTAGGATTTTAAGTTTATTAAATAATTTGGTAATGGAAGATGAGTTGGTGATGGAGAATGAATGTAAAGAATTGAAAGAGGTGGTTCAGGAGATGTATCAGAGGTTAAGGATGGACGGTCAGAGTGATGATGAAATGAAGGGAGAGATGAGAAAGTTAATTGAAAACATTTTGAAAATAAATTCAACATAAATCATCAAAACCATCATCATTTCTCTATTCTGTTTTTTGTGGAGGTTCGATTGAGATTTTGCTTTTTTTTTAAAAAAATTGCAAGGTGTCTTGAGAGTCTTTTTTTTGGGTGATTTATGACATAATTAGGAATTTGTTTGTAAAGTATTCTTCTTTGTAATAGATTATAAACGTTTTTTATGATGAAGAAATTAAACAAATATTGAAGAGTGAAAATTTCAAGTGATTCTACTATTTGTAGGACCACACTTACCAACAATACTTCATTATCTGATCAGATTGATGATTCCATGTCAAATGAAACTGAAGACCGGAACCTTCTCCCTGATTTCCACCTCGCACATATTTGTCTTTTTAAATGTTTTTTAAAACATCTCATTCTGAAACTCAATGGAACATATGTTACAATCGTTAAATCAGCCTCGCAAGGCGGGCGTGGGATTTTGTTAACCCTATACAATCGTGGTCATTTAGGTTTTGGAAAAGTCTATCATGTTCCAAGATGAGAAGGAACATTTAAGGATTGAACTTTTTTATGATGCTCGTGGTATGACTGGATAAGAAATGGATTACAAAGATTTATTGAATCATTTTGAAAAAGTAGGAAGAGCCCAAGACCTAATGATAGAAAATTCTTGATCAGCTTGATCCACTAAAGAATCAATCAAATGTAAACATTCAGTACATTTTAAAACACTTGAAAGTTTTTCTACTTCTTTTGAGAATAAGTCTCTCATCTTTAAATCAGCTGTAGAATTCCATGCTGCTCTTTTGATTCGACCAAGAGCAGAGTTATAAACTTTAGTAAGTTGATCTGGTTCACATTTTGATTGATGTGTGAACAAAGGTAATCTTAGTCGATTTAAGATTTGGCGAGCTTGTTTCCTTCTATAAGAGTGAAGTTCGTCCTGAATGTGATGATATTTCATCAATTCTCAATTTGATTCAACTCTACTGATAAGGTAAGCATTAAAGGTACTTACCAAAGCCTCGTAAGCTTCAATTGAAAGTAAACACTTGTGCTCCGGAAGATCAATGTCCAATGCTAGTGTAAATTCGGATGCTAGCTTTGCCATCCGAGTGCATCCGTAAATCTCAGCCAGGGCAAAGACGTGGATCGGCTTGAGCTTGTAATGTGCGCTATGAACAGATAAAAAATTCACAGTGTAAAACATAATCATGAGTTCAGAGATGGTCTGATGATACTGTAGAAAAGTTACTCTTACCCAATCGCCAGAAGACAAAGGCGTTCTACATGCTCAAGTTCGTATCGGCTTGCCACAGCCTCCAATGCGCTGACTAGAAAGATGATAATAAGTTTCGATTCCTCAACGGACTCCAACGAGGTGAGCACTTATAAGCTAAGGAAAAATGACATACCAAGATGATCAAACTGATACCCAGAGAGATTCGGAAGAAGATATGGATCAAGGCATGCTAACAAGATTTCGATGACTTCCTTAGATCCGACCATCTGAATGAGAGGAAGGCCGGCACAAATTTGAAGAGTAGCCCGCTTGTCGCTTAAAAAAACTTCCGGATGGAAAGCCAATTTGGTTGAAGATATTGCAAATCGGCAGGAAATCAGATCGGAAGAGGCGAGAATAAAATCAACACCTGACGTTTCTAGAGGATAACCTTGATGATAGTATGACTGGTTTGTTTTGATTTTTTGAATTGGAAAGCCCAATGCTTGAGTTAGCTGAGCTTCGGGTTTCGAAGCTTCAGAAGAGCTCTGCACTGGCGCGACAAATGTTAGAGAAGACATTATGATGATTTGAAAGAATTAGTTGAAAGAAAATGTGAATTGGGTAGATGAGGATTGAGCTGTAAATTGAAAAACAATAGTTGCGCAAAATTGTTCCTCACGGATTGGAAAGCCAATCATAACTTTATAGTGATGATTAAGTTTTACTCAACTGCACAAATTGTTTAGCTAAGCAGTTCCCGATTCTGTTAACGTCTCGCCCTTGAACGTAGGATTTCATCAAGAACGAGATAATTGAAACCTTCTTGAGCTGCAAGGAGAGACAAGCAAGACCTGAATGAGCCCATACCATCCCTGCGACGGGTATAATGGTGATGAGTAATTCAAGGCTTGTGAGTATGACATTATCCGGTTTTTGCTGAGAAAATGTGCCAGTGGGATGACAACCCGTGAGGACAAACATAAGAACTGATGTCTGGTCCACATATGATTTTCTGAGCTCGGTATCGCATAGGATGACATTTTGTCAGTTTCCCCATGTGGGTCGTGACGCGACGATGCGTCACGACCGATCATATACACACCACTCTTTTATATGGGTATAATTCTGGACCTTAGGCTTCAGTCGCATTATTCAAAAACTTGAAGTCACTTTTAGAGGAAGAATTCTTGACTGATTTCGAATATGGATTTGTGCCATTTACAAAACGAGAGTGGCTTGCTTTCTTTTTCAGCTTTGATTCCCCCACTGTCTGCGCTCTCTTCACTCTATTTCCTCCTGACATTTTTCTTTGGTCATAAGTTGTGATATTATTTCTACAACCCTTCTGAGGAGGCTGGATTAAGTTGTGATATCCTCCATGTATATATGGATCTGGAGTCTTGAGCGTATTGATCATGAATAACTTGATTCTGCGTAGCCTAATAAGTGATTGCAATCTTTAGATGAACTAGATTAGTTTTTTTAAGATTGTGCTTCAGTCAGTCTAAACTATTTTTTGAAAACATAATGAAAACTTTATTAATATCAATGATCACTCTTGGGATGTTGAAATTAATCATCAAAAAAATATCCATCTCTTTCTAGACTTTCACCAAATCGATAGCAATTTCGCATCTTCAACTTTTCACTTGACTTTCAAAATTCAACTTTTCATCCTTCTTTTTTCTCACTTTCGTTTTTTTGTGCTTTTCGATTCTGTAAGAAAAATTATTGATTAATTTTTATTTCTTACCCTTTTTAAAGCCTAGTTTGCTTTCACTTTATCTCATCTTGTGGGCAAATTAGCATTTTACATTTTTTTACATTTTTCCCAGGTGGAAACCCTTTTTCAGTCTTTCATCACAGTTTGTTCATCTCTTTGGTAGGGATTCTCATTCGGCCTTTTTAAAGCGTTATACCAGGAGACGTCTCGCTTTCCCACAAGGAAAGAAAGTTAACTCTTACCTTTTCACAAATCCCGACTTTTCAGGCAAACGTTCTGGAAACCTTTCCTTCTCCTTCGCACTAGAAACCTATAAGACCAATAATTGGCTACGATTTGTGGATTTGCTTTCCGATCCAAGTCTTTGTTTATTTTTGTCAATTCCTAGCACTATCACATCAAATTCTTCAAGCGCTTCAAACCTTTTATCCCCTTTCAACCTTACATCGCAATCACATCGTTATATATATATTCATACTTTCATCTTCTCAAATGTATCGAGCTGGAGAGATTTCGGTCATATATTATACCATCTCATTCTCGTTAATGTTATCGATAGAATCTTTCCCAATCATGAACCTCAGAAGAGCCTCACACTCAACTTCAACTGCTCCTACCATACACATCACGGCATCAACAACTCCAGATCAATTAAATCAATATTTATCATTCCCAAACGAAGGTGACCTATTACCTGATTATTCTTATGCTGGTTTTAATTCTAGCTCAACTCCCATACCAAATCTTGAAAATGTATTTATAACTTTACAACCCAAAGATGATCAATCAGATCGAACCGAAGAAATACAAATGGCTATCAATCAAGCATCTCAAATTCCTGGTGGATCTGTCGTTCAATTAGCAGCTGGCGATTATTGGCTTTCAAATGATTCTCCTATCCGTTTACCCTCAACAGTCGTTCTACGCGGTGATCCCAGTGTACCTTCAAATACAATTTTACATGCTACGGGCTCGCCTCGAAATTTGATCGAATTTGGTGACCCAAAGTCATCTGGAACTCCAACACCGTCAGATGGCATGAGTATCATAAGTGATCCATACGTTCCTTTAGGAGCTACCAATGTCGAATTAAATAACGCAACCGGCTTCAAGGTAGGACAAAGTATAATCTTGAACAGGAATGTGACGGCTACATGGCTTAAAGAAATGAACATGGATGACCTATATCGAGACGGAAAGCATGAAAGCTGGTTATCAGTCGGAACGTCAGTACAACAAGAAAGAGAAATTACTTCAATCGATGGTAATCGAATCTCTTGGACTTTACCTTTAACTGATCCCATAGATTCAAAAATGTCCGATGATAATTCAACCGTCATTGCTTTTACTCCACCTGATCGAATTCGATTTACTGGAATTGAGAATTTAATTTTTAATCAAACTCCTTCTGCTTCACATCTACCTGTTGGAACCCAAACAATTTTACCTATCATGATTGGTTCTGCTGAAGATTGTTGGATCAAAAATGTTCAATCAATTGGGTTTATTGAATTCGCCTATTTTACTATTTCAAGCAGAAGAGTTACAATGGAAGATTTTGTAATTTATAAAGACGCTCCGACTGCTAATGGTGGAAAAGGTGCATTACCTCTTGATATCACGCTTGGTGGATCTCAAACCTTATTGTTACGTGGAAAAACTATTGGGGCTCAAGATACTGCCTCGTATATCGTTGCTACCGCTAAATTGGCTATGGGTCCCAACGTGATTTCTGATTATTCTGCTCTAGGTAGTTCTCGTCACGCTATCGAGCCACATCAGCGTTGGAGTACAGGTCTTCTAGTTGTACGTAATCTTTTCTCACTCCAAAAGCCTTTGATTACATCTTACCTGAATCCTTTTTTCATTGAAATCTTGTCTTCAGGAAAGAGCTAGAGTAGGCCAGATCAATCTGAAAAATCGTGGGATTTTAGGTTCCGGGTAAGTTGTCCTCCTTCCTCATGAAACTTTCTCAATTCTTTCCTAATACACTTTTGTTTTTATCCTATTTCTTTCAGTCACGGTTGGGCAATGGGAGCAGGAATAATCTGGTCATCAATTGCTACGAAATTAATGGCAGAAGATCCACCTACTTCAAAAAACTTCATGGTAAATTCGAAAATAGTCAATAAATTATCAGAGGAAATCAATCAAGATCCTTCGTTTGATTTTAATGATCCATGGACTAGTCTTTTTCAATTACAATTAAAAGAAAGGGTTTCTGAGGATGTTGTTAAGCAAATTTTGGGTTATTAATAAAAATATCTTTTGTCTTTGAATTGTTGCTCAAATGAATTTGATTGAAACACGAACGCTCAGCACCAGAGTCTTGAAAATGATTGAATATTTCTTGTTTGTGACTTGAGAGAATCATTTTTACTACAAAAGAAATGTTGAAACTTGACTTATTGGGAGAATTTTATTGATTTAGAGATACTGAGCATTGGTCTATGAATTGAGAAGCAAGGTCTGACATGTTTGGCACTCCCCATTACCTTTCATGCATCATGAATTAAAAAGAAGACAAGAAAATGATAATTTGTCGAGAATTGTTACAACAATATAATACCACACAACCCTGTTGTGGTTTTTCTCAATGAATCAACTTCCACAGCATCTCAAGCATGGCTTGATTTGATAGTCCAGTAGTGAAACAGGTATGAAGTAGTCACCATGTTGTACTCAAAGTTGGTAACAAAAATCAAGATAAAATGAACAATCAAAAGCCATCTAATGAGCTCCAAATTTCTTGGCAGGGCATCATATCAAATTGATCTATACCATTAATTGTGTAAGGAATTTCCTGCAGATTTTGGGGTTTCAAGGTGATTCACATTTTTTTTCAAAAGATTATCAAGGTCTAACAACTGAACAACTGGAGGTCATGCATTTATCTCTTGACAGTGAATTCTTGATCATGCCAAATGTGTTTTTTGTTATAGAGGCTTTTCTCCTGTTTTTGAGACTGTGCTGCTACCCATTCCAAAAAGACTTGATCACACAGACTGCTTGAAAGTGTTTTATATCTTGCGAAGAAGGAATTCATTGAAGAAAAACAATGACACAAGCTATCAAAGGTGATAAAACATAAGGGGATGTAAGAAATTAAACTCAAGTTTTCAATGTTCAATGGATGTAAAAGGAGCTTCAGCTTACAGATTCATAATAAATGTACCATTTATACCAATTGTGCCAATTCATTGCACCTCAACTTGGTCATCAGCTCCAAGACCAGATTGTCTAGATTTTGCTGTCTTCTACATGGCACTGAACTAATGAAGTGAATATCATAGGGAGAAAAGAGGTAGATGTGATTTGATTTCCTTCAGTACTTCACTGTCAGTAAATCAAAATAATGAATTATTGTCATGAAGACCCAAGTTCAGTTCTCAGCAGCCATTAGAGTGAACCCCTACATATCTTGTACCAAAGGTGAAGCACACCACAAATTTCTGTTGCTACCTTAAAAATGTGCCCTACCACATTGAATTCTGTAATTCAGTAGCATAGGCAGGGCACCTGGAACCACTTTCTACCCAGGATCATTGTGGTTGGTCAACTCCTTCCTTTTGAAGCAGGACACTTTACATCTTGGTGACAAGGTGTGAATTGTACTGCAGGACTTGCCTACAGCTAGCAGTGGTAGTGATAGTTCAAGATTCAGGATATGATTTTTTGAAACAATAAAAAACACTTTACATTCCAGTACCAGGGTCACTTGGGGGATGTTGTTGCCCAAAGCTGTCAATCAACATAGTGATGAAATTTCACATTCAATGCTTTACCTGATTTGAATAGATCTTTTGATTGCATGGTGGGGCTTGTGTTAGAATGATGTTTTCCAGGGCTTAGCAACACTCTAAAATTTTCAAGCACTTGAACAATTCTCTTTTATGGATTAACTTCCTTAGGGATCTCCACATCAATACTGCAAAATAAGACACAAGATATTGGAAGAGTGATTGAACAGAACAGTAATAATCAAAAAATAATCAAGTACTACTGACAATAAATCAAGGCCATAAGCAGCATGTTAGTTATTTTCTTTGAAGGTTGGAAATCAGTATGGGTATCAACATATGGGAAACAGGTCAAGTAGGTAATGGGTATAAGACAGCAACCAGGATTTTCAAGATACATCTCCAAAGAAGCAAATTTTCACACAGGAGAGATAAATCTAGAGTTTCTTTGAAGGAGATGGACAAAAGGGAAGTGATTCCCTAGTCCCACATCCTTTAATCAAATTCTCAAAAATTCCTCCATCTGGTTGTTATTATACTTGAATAGCTTCATATACATATCAAACATGAAAAACCGCTTTTTTATTGTCCACCCACCCACTCAAGCCAATTTAGTCAACAAAGGTTACAACACTAATCCAGATGATATATGTAAAACAATATTGCACAAAATTATAGGCAGTGAAACCATTTTTTGTTATACAAGTGACTTTATAGTTGATGGGCCACCCACATGAATTCTGGATATAACTCTATATTCAAGACATGCCAATTGTTAGGATTCATGTTTAGCCTGCTACACAATTAAATACCTCTGAAAAATCATAGTGTAATTCCTGGTGCACAGTGCAGAAACCGTAGGCACATTCAAGTCGATGTAGTACAAATCTTGAGAAAATTTGTGTGAAAGAGGTTTCAAGATTCATGAAATGTGTTGTAATATGATTGCAATATTGAGGTAACTTTGTCTCTATTTTTAGAGCTTTACAAATGTGTCATAATACATTTATTGGAATTAGGTTGACATGTCTCAAAGAAATATTGATTAAAGAATTAAAGTTTTCCTATCATTATATGAAGATAAAGCATTGCCTCACCTAACAAATTGACTCAATCTCAAACAGCAGACAAGTTTGAATACAATAACAGACACCTGCTTCACTTCTGCTTTATTTCAAAATGAGTTTGAAATCACTTCTTCTCACTTATGTAGTCTTGGAAATTTTTCCCTTCAATATCTGGCGTACAAATTTAGATACCTTTCAAAGTAGCTCAAATATTTTCTTGAGAATCGGTGATCCCTCTTGAACAATGCACCTTTTCACTCTATCTTTGTATACTCTTCTTGCTTCAGCCACCAGGACATCATGTTCACCAATGGAAGATGTCTCAAGGTTCAATATCATTCATCCACATTCAGAACTCATAGAAGATTCAGATGTATACAAAATTCATCATTGTGGACATCAAGGGTGCAGAGCTACAGATCAACAGGGGTGTCAACTTGTTCCATTAGATCTCCTCTCCAATCCAAGTGGAACTTATGATATGAAAACCCAAGAGAACATCCCATCTAGAACAATGCTTCCATTTGACCTGAATTTCTCCCCCAATTCTGATATTGGATCCTTTGTATTTGAGTCATCCACCCAAGACAATGTGCGACTCAAATCACCCATGGATAATGCTAGGTCACATAGGCTTGTAAGAGATCTCAACTTGAATCTTGCCCCTGATTCTATCCTTCAGCCAGATGTGAAGCTTTTATCCTCCACAAATGATGATGGGTCACATAGGCTTCCAAGGGAATTTGAACTTAATGAACATCCACAGAATCACCCAGATCCTCACATACTAATCCCTTCAATAAAAGACACCCAGAAAGGAGGTCAATTGGATCTACATGAAGGTCATATAGGAGACAATACAGAATTGAATAAAAGTAGTGAATCTTTTGGAATTTCTGAGGATATTCCAGCTCAGAGGCTTGGAAAGGAGATTTCAGACTCAAGAAAGAAGACCACAAAAAAGCCAACAGAGAAGGACAGGTTTCTCAGATCTCAAAAGTATGTGTTCAAACATGATGGAAAATTGGCAAAGCTTTCTAAAGATAAAGTCAACATGGTAGGGAAAACATTGTATGCAATACCAGGATCCAAGTCTTTGGTGCAACATACAAGGAATGTTGGCAGATGGACAGCAGATCAGGAAGACGTTCACTTCAGAAACAAGGCTAATTCATGGTTTGAACAACTATACAAAGACATGGAGATAAATAATAGACAGTTGAATCCAAATTTGGAAGAGCATTTGATAGATATGGCAAAGAATGCAGTTTACAAGGTGTATCATGAGGTCACAATGACATTCTTTGGTGCCCTTGTATCACTCTACCCACATCCAACACATGGAAGACACACATCAATCAGGGATGGCTGGAAATTTGTCACTAATTTGCTTGATCCATGGAGAACAGTTGACTGGCAAGATGCTTATAGATCACTTTCAATACAAACAGATGAATTTGATATTAACAACATTTCTAACCTGCTCAGTTATCTAATGAAGTTACAAAAGAACTCAAGTGTATCAATGAAGGTTATCTGGAAAATGACAGAAAAATGGAGATCAGAGTTTTCCTATCATCCAAGTGAAAACATTGAAAGTCTGTCTGATTTTTGCAAAAAGATTCATTTTGTTTTAAAAAAGGATGGGGCTTTTCCGCAAACAGAGATCATCTTATTAGATTCAATTTCTAGCTTGAAAAGAGAAATACCACACTCCAGTTTTCAGGCCTTTGAAGAAACCCACCTTGGGAAAGAAAATTCATCAAATAAAGATTTGACTTGTCAACACAATATTAAGGCTTGTATCACCACACTAAAGAAAGCTGGAAAAAATTCATTAAAACATCTAGGAAATGTTTCAGACCAAATGGTTGAAAAGGTATTTCAGAAGATGAAAGTGAATGTAGAAAGGAACGGTTTAGAATGGCCAATGGAATTCACCAAGGGGTTCAAATTAACATTGAGAAGGACAAAGAAATCAATCACTTTAGGTTTCATTGGAGTTCTTGTTTCACTTCATCCTGTTCAAGAATTGGTAGATGGTATCAACCTTGTGGCTCTGGATGGCCTGAATTTCCTGACTGATTTCATGAAAGATTGGGATTCAACAGGGCTGTCAAAAGCGTTAAGCATGAAAGTTCCAAATTTAGAATCCTTTGCTGAAACTCATGATCCTAGTATCCTACTTGGTTACCTTATCAGATTGAAAAGCAAAAATGCTACACCAGTTGCAATGGCTGCATTTTGGGGGCTTTACAAAAGTTGGGTAGCTTGGACAAAGTTGAAGTTGGAAAACAAAAATTCAATTCATGATTTTGAAAGTTTTTTGAGTACCATACAAGAGATACTACTTACACAGAAAAGTTCAGAGCTTGCACAAAAATGAAATTTGAACTTTCATTGTTGTGTTTATCATTCCATAGAATCCAGAAATTTTTCACCCTGAAGCAAACATATTCATCAGCCAAAGGGGTTGTGTTTTATTTGACACACTGCACAAATGATGTATTTCTCTATGGTGAGGAATGATTGCGTTTGTGGAGGGATGATTGATTTTTTTTGTAGGATAAGGGGCTGAGTCTTGGCCCAAAATCCTGGAATCAAATCCTGGGAGTGATTCACTGCTGGTTGCCCTGAAAGGTTCTCTTGGTTATTTTTGAAGCATTTGAATCAGCATCAACTTTGCAGACAATCTATGAAACCTTTTCTTGTTTTCAAAAGCTTGAAGATGTTCAACAAATCCAAAACATATCAGGAGAGATTGGGAATGCCCTTTGTGAGAGGTGGTGATTGTTTCAGATTTTTTGATGCCTTTGTCGTATATAGATGCAAAGTATAACATAAAAAAGCTTCCTTCTTTGAATATTCTATTTGCCACACAAATTGAGAAGGCTTTTCAAGTTACAAATGCATCACATGTTGGCACATTGTCTCCAAAACACGTACAGAGAACTTAAATTTTCAACTTCAAACAATCCCAAAACTGTGAGTTACTCACCTTCAGTCCAAGAATGAGAGAGAGAATCTTGGATGAAGAGAGAAGAGCTCAGAACAATTGCTCAGGTGTGTAATATGAAACTTATTTCACTGAAGGTGATTAGGTTCAGATCAATCAGAACAAATTGAGACACAATATGTATGATGAGCACATACATAGTTGGCACATAGTGAGCAAGATGCCAGAGGTCCAAAAAGGGTCTGAAAGCTATAAATTTGAACATTGGCAGTGCCCATGGTGTGACTGTGGTTGTGTGTCCATACTGTGACATCAAATTCAACATCCCTCAAGTGAATGACACATGCCACATACCAATTCAACATTGTAAGAGCATCTCCACCAGAGCCAGGTCAATTTGGCTCAGTTGGGAGGCTTTCACAGGATGTCTCACTACCTGTGGGTGATCAAGTGTGTGGCTGCTACCAGCACTATGTAGTTTGCTTTCCTTTGCTTTCCCCAGGTCCCAATCTGGGCCCAATCTGCGGATTGTGATGGGTTATGTTGATCAGCGTTGGTAGCCTGTTTGGATTGCAAACAAGCACTGTCCAAGATGTTTCAGAATAGAAGTTGAGTGTTTTTGTATATGGCACACTTGATGTAGTGCCCCAAAGGTGATTTATGCAACCTTTGTGGGAAGAAACATCAATTTACATGGCCCTGTGGCTCATCTCCAGATGGTAAAAAGTCAAAATCATGATGTTCTTCTAAGAGGATTGCCACACAGGCCAGGTAGCTGTTGGAGAACATCATCATTTTGATGTTTTACCATCTGGACACAAGCCACAGGGCCATCTAAAGTGACATTTCTTCCCAGAAAGATTGCATATTGATCTTGGGGACACCACATGTAGCATCCCATAGACAAAAGATGCAACTCCAATTCTGACAAGTTCTGGACAGTTTGTCTTCCCGATCCAACCAGGCCAGCCATTCTGATCTACCAAACCTATCACAATCCCCAATTGGGGCCCAGGGAAAGCAAACTACATAGCCCTGGTGGTAGCCACAAACTCAATCACCCACAGCTAGTGGTTGTCAGCCTGTGAAAGCCTCCTAACTGAGACAAATTTACCTAGCTTTGGTGGAGATACTCTAAGGAATGTAATAAAGACAGCCAACTCAGAATAGCGTATCCCAACCCCCAGTGAACTTTTTTCAGTTTTGCATGCTTTCTCTGATTTCACTGTGTTGTCTATAGAATTTTGTAATGTAGCAGGGGGATGAGGTGGCGATCAGATTTCTTATGGTAATCGATTTTGAAAAACATGAAAGTCTTACAAAAAAAATTGATACTTCATCTTGAATCTAGACTTATTCTTGTCAAGCGTTTGAGCTGAGAATTATAAACCAAATAAGCAAGACTTTGAAGCCTGATTGAATCTCAAAATCGTCTCAAGGCATTGGTGATGAACAGAAGAGATTTGCAAACTTTCCCTCTCTCCTTGCATCCTTCAAGTTTGAGACATGTCAGTAAATTGAGTTCATGATTTGACCATTCAATCTTTGGTCGGGATTCCTGGGATGAGGGAGAAGATTGAGAAGAAGATTCTAAGGATATGGATTGATATTAGATAGGTTTGATGGATTAAATTTGAAAAAAAGATCAAAAAGATCAAAGATGATCAAGAAATTCAAAAAAAGAAGTAGATGAAATGAATTTTGGATTTATAAATCATTCGGAACTTAATTCTAACATCCATCTTTTCACTTCAATTTCAAACTCATCTTTCAAAACCTCACAAGCCTGAATTCCAATCTTACAAAGTTTTTCAAATTCATCTATATTGAGTTTATTTTCTAATTGAATTAAACAAATTTTAGAAGATCTAGGTAAAGTGGCAATCGTAAGAAAAGGTAAATCGGTTTGTTCTAAATTCGTAATATCTAATAAAGGTAAATTTGGATAAGTTAAAGATCCAATCGAGATAGCTATTATATAATCTTTGATTGAAATTCCAGATGCGATTAAACTTAATGAAGTGGCATTTATTGCAGCTTGTAATAATCCTATCAAAAAACAAAGGAAAAAAGAATCCAAAAAACAGATAAGCATCAGAATGAGGATAAATTTGAATAGATGAGAGAAAAAAGAGAGAGAGAGGTTGTAAAAAAAAGAAGAAGCTAAAGAGTTTGTGAAAAAAATGATTAACCTCCATCTTCTTGTAAAACTTCAATAAAGATTTCAATCACACTTCTTGGATATAAATTTAACATAATCACACTTTCAAATGTATTTTGAATCGAATAACTTAAATCCATTAATCGTTTGTCCATCTTTGATGATTTCTTCCGATCAGAAGATGAAAAGGGGCTCATATTAACATAAACCTGAATTGATCCAAGATTGGAATTCGAATTTGATTTAATAGTAGATGATGTCTTATGATGAGTGTTAGTTGATTCTTTAGGTCCGGAGATCGATGAAGTCACTTTAGTTAAACCATGTGAAACGGAGGAAGATCCATCTAATGAGTTAGGTGAGGATGTTAATATTTTAAAATCAATTTGTCTAAGTTCATATGGTCTTCTATTATCTTGCCTAAGTCCTGCTGATGATAAGATTTCAATTCTTGACTTGTTTTTGGTTGTTTTGTAGAATGAAAAATGAAGAATTGATTTGTTTTGGTGGGGTCATCATAAGTGATTCGTTCTTCTGATTGGTTCTTTCTTGAGATCTATAAAAAAGACTCACCATTTTGGTTTAAATTCACACTTGAAAGTGGATCAGTTCACTTTTCAAACTCATCAAATGATTGGTTTCTTTTTTTTCGAAAGTTTCAAACGAAACCTCTCTAAAGACATATTTATTTCAAAACCCATAAAACGAATATACAGTCGGCTCTGTAAGCAGATCGATGGTCGACATAAACTCTTTGCATATATCGCGCGATGCATACTCGCAAGATAGGCATGATATGCCTATTTTTAGTAAAAAAAGACATTGATGTCTTTATGCTGATTTCCGCACAAAAGATGCACAATGTGCTGAGTTCTCCACTTAACAATAGAGGAGTCATTGGCCTAATTACAACAGATCAAAAAAGACATGACTCGATAAACAAATTTATGACAAGAAGCCGTGGTGGTCTTTAATGAGATCATTAAAAGCGAGAAAAAAGGGGCAATCAAACTACATAGAAAAAGAAACAATGCATCAGTACTGAACAAAACCAAACACAGGAGCATGAAAGGTCAAAAGTACGTACCAGATGATTCAAAAAAAATGATCAAGATTTTTTTGCTTTGGTGATGAGAATTGAACATGGCTGAGATCTTCAGACATCTTCTCTAGAGCATAAGTATGCGGCCTTCAGTTAGGCTCATCCTCATTCAGTTTGTGATCCAGTCAACACTCCATAGCGTATGTGATCTCCTCAATTGCCTTCTGCATCTGGGATAATGTAATTGGAATACGTTCAACTTTGACTTCTGAATCATCCAATTTGATGATTAGTGATTCATCAGATTTGGCTCTTGAAGTGGTTTGAATGATGTCTTTGGTTGTAGGCATTGGAATTTCCATCTCGGGATTTTGATTATCAATCAAAGAATCCAAGAGCTCATTGATGCTGATGCGGAAACCAGGATGTGATTCAGGCAATCGTGTACAGTGATTGAGGTTCTGAAGCTCTTGGGAAAGATCTGTGATTGCCATCTGAAGTCCTGGATAAGCTGTGTATTGATGTTGAGAGCAATGTTCAGAGTTACTGTGAGTATCAGAGATATTTTCAGGTATGTAATCATGAGTGTTGGAACTGTTATGATTGAGTTGGAAATCTGCAATGATGCCAGTGTGTTTGAAACAGTTCTTGATGTTGTCAGCTGATATTATTTTCCAAGCTTGTGATGCCATTTGCATCGCTTCCAGGATGATGATGTTGTATATCTTATCTTATCTGCATTCCAATTGGGGTGTTGTTCATACATGAGTACAGACTTTGAGATGAAATCTTGACAATAGTAAGCTTGTAAAGCAGCAATGATACCAGCATTGCATGACTGTAAGACACTTGTAGTGTTTGGAGGTAGAAACTTAATTATGATGTGAGAAAGACTGAGAGCCTTGGCTGCAGGGGTGTGTCCAGAGAAGTTACCTAAGAGTAGAAGGATCTTCCAATCCTGAAGGCGCATGCGTGAGTTGAGGGTCAAGAGCCAGTCACCAAATATGATTGCTGTCATCCATGATTTCTTGTTGAATGTGTAATCAAAACCCCAGTACAAAGTGTTATGTTGGCCAAAGGGTTGAGGCTTTGCTGTGTGTCCAATAATCAAGGGAGGGAGTTTGTTGCTTCCATCAGCATTAGCTCCAAGTAGATAGGTGATGGAAATCTTCCTGTATGGCCCATGCTGGAAAGGGTCTTGTTGGGAGACATCCTGGAAAAGAGTCAAAAATATTCAGATAATAAAGGGAACTTGAATTAAAAAGGCTCACTGACTTGTATATGAGTCCGGTCTTGTCAGCATTGTATATCTCAAAAGCTTTGAATCTTTTAGTAAGCTCAAGCAGCTCCTTGCGACCTTATCCCACAGTAGCATAGTCAACTGAGGCAGACTCTATGTGAACACGTGGGTGCGAACGTTGTAATGATTCTTGAAATTTGTAAGCCAACCATCTGAGTAACACATTTGAACACCAAGGAGATCACCAAACTCTTCATCTTTTTTACGTAGGGTGTCACTGTTGAAAACCATGTTGCAAGTATGTGCTTCAATGATCCAATGAGCCAGAGCCTGTTCAAGCGCAGGAAACTTTTCTGGTTGCTGATGCTTGACATTGGGGCCGTTCATTTGAATTGATGATGTGATCTTCTTTGAGTCTCTCATCCATTAGCTCAGAGAGGATTCCTGGATGTAGAAGTGCTTTTCTGTTTCAGCTTGAGTTTTATCCGTTTTCAATGTGCCATCCTTGAATCTTGCACCTATCTTTCAAATCCTTGATGTCATGAGTGCCCTTTGACTTCTTGTGAAGCTGATTTTCTGAACTTTTGGACTTCTTCTTTGGTGGTTTTTCAACCACTTCAACCAATTCTGAGTCAGAGTCCACCTGATTGATGGCTTGTCCAGCTTTTCTGTCTTTAAAATAGGCATCAATCTGTGTAAAATTTGTTGTGATATTGTCTTGCACTGAAATGTAATACATATATTTCAACAAGGTATACAAAACATAGGTATGAAAAACCATAGTCACCTTTCTTGTTGTGTTTCTTTGCCTTACTTGCAGCTGAAGTCTGGGTAGCAGCATTGGAAAGTTTTGCACCAGTATCTGAGAAGGACAGAAGGAGCCTAAGAGTTAGAGAAAAATATCAAAGCCCAAAAGAGATTCAAACTCACCATCAAGCATGCTCTTTATCTTCTCAAGCTTGCTTTTAATTATCCCACCCATGTTTGCATCACAGCTTGGCAATCTCTGCACCTTTGCCATGTATTCAAGAGCCTTCTGAAGTCCATAAGAGCCACCAAGTATAAAATTTTTACCCACCTCCTTTCCAAATGCATTATCAAGCTTTGTATTGGTGTCCATGGTCAATTCATCTGTGTCCAAGCTGGGATCAGGTGAGTTTCCAAACCACATATTGAGTTTACCATCCACTGATGCAAAATCAATTGTAGGACAGTTTTGTGAAAGGATAAGCACATCACTGATAAGATCAGATATTGAAGACATGGTAGGTGAGGGTGGGTATGTGTAGGGCTATGACCCGGCCCTGGCCCTGCCCGGCCGAGTCTGCTCGAGGGTCTCTCAGAGGTGAGCAGGGCCATGACCGGGGCCATAGCCCTAACCCAATGATACAGACAATCAATGA
Organism: Melampsora americana; assembly: GCA_022264835.1. Lineage (NCBI taxonomy): Eukaryota > Fungi > Basidiomycota > Pucciniomycetes > Pucciniales > Melampsoraceae > Melampsora > Melampsora americana. The sequence continues at coordinate 15,534 of JAIFHY010000224.1, read as the reverse complement.
TACAGACAATGACCCCGCCCCGGGGCCACCCCGGGTCGGGGGGCCGAAAAAATTCCAGGGGGCGAAAGGGTTGTTGAGGCATTTTCTGCCCTTGCCTGCTTTCTCTGCCCTTTCGCCGATATCCCCACACCGCCCTATCACCGATATCCCCAACCTCCATTTCCTCACCGATACCCCCCACCTCCATTTCAATGTCATCCACCTCTAAATCCCAGACTCGCCGCTCTCTTCGCCGTGATCTTGCCAATCCGATGTCTACCGCCTCCAGCACGACTTCGATTACCCCATCCAAATCAGTCTCAGCTGCTCACACAAACGACTCGAACAATACCGCCACCAACCGAACGTCTTGGGTTTGGCAATACTTTGCTCAAATCCAAGACAAGGACGGTATCCTCAAGAACATGTGTCAAGCCAACAAGGGATTCATCGACCAGGCCAGTAACAATCCTGACGCACCCGTTATGGTTTGTGATGAAGCGACCGCTGTTGATAAGACCTCAAGCACAAAAACAATGATACGACATCTTCAACGTGCTCACCACATTGAACCACCAATTGAAACTTCACAAGCTACTCTTGCGGGGTGGGGTACTGGTGGAAAGATAGCCACGGTAAGTCCTTTTTCTCCATTCTCTTCTATTTCAATTTCTTCTTATGATGCTTATTATGACCCAAACTGATTGATGTCTTTACTGTCTTTCAGTTTGGACCTCTCAACAGGAAGAACCTCACGAACGCCCTCATCCGCCTTATTGTCAATCGAGAGCTGCCAGTCTCGCTCGTGGACGCCCCCGAATTACGCGATCTTCTGTCTTGGATCAACCCAGCAGTTTCCCCCCTCCTGTCAAAGCAAACAGCCATCGCCGATGGCATCATCGCCCAATTCCGTCTCTATCGCAACCGCCTCACTAGCCTTCTTTCATCAATCGATTACATTAGTATCACGTGCGACGCCTGGACATCTCCCAAGTCTACCCCAATGCTCGGAATTACGGTGCATTGGATGTCGGAAAACTTCGCAATGAGGTCGGTCGTCTTGGCTTTGAAGGAGATCAACGGTGGCCATACTGGGAAGAACATGGCCACCCTCGTCAAGCATACCCTGGATCAATTTCATCTTAGCGCGAAGCTCTACTGCGTCACAGCCGACAACGCCTCCAACAATCTCACTATGGGTTGAGAACTTCACAATATGATTCCCACCTTCGATCACGAGAAGAACCTCCATGGCTGTGTAGCCCACGTGATCAATCTTGTCGCAAAAGCTGGAATATCAATCTTCGACAGCAAGGCTCCCCCTGATCCTCTTAGTTCATTAGATCCCCAATTACCGCAAGACAATGTTCCAAATGGAACATTGTCTTTGATCGAACCGACCCCTCATTTGGCAGTACATTCGATCCTAACTCGCATTCGGGGTTTTCATAAACGAGTGCGGTTGAGCACTCAGCTCAAGCAAGCACTCAATCAATGTATTCAAAGCTCTTCTCAGCCTTGAAAAGTCGGACTCATCCACGAGGTTTCGACACGATGGTCCTCGACTTTCTACTCACTTGAGTGGTTTGTAGAACTCAAGAAGGTTTTGCAATACTATTGCAACATCAACGACTCTTTGGAACCATTCACCTTAACTGAAGACAAATGGGTCTTGGTTAACAACTTAGTCAAGTTCCTCCGACCGCTTGCAATCGTCATCAAGGAGATCGAGGGTGACGAGTATCCCACTTTCTCCAGAGCCATGCCCGACTATCAATGGCTGGTTGAAAAACTTGAAAAGGTTAGTTTTTTCAACATCTTTTAATTTACTTATTGATTGATTGCTGACTTCTTACCTGACTCTTGACCTTTAGGCATGGGCCACGTACGAGTGTGCCAACTTGAAGGCGGCCATTCTTCCTATGGTGAGGAAACTGGTCTGATATTTGACGTTGGCTTTGAAGAAGCCTGTCTACATATGTTCACCCATCTTGGACCCTCGCCGAAAACTCAACGCCGTCTCTGGTTTCACCTTGGAGGAACTTGGATTCACCAAAGACGATCTCATTGCATACTTTACTGAGCAAGCAGCTCATTTTAAACGCCCTCAAGATTCTGAAGTTGAAGTGGTGGAACCCAAACCTGAGTTTCACGATGATGATGATAGACCGCATCATTTCATCAAGCGACGCAAGTTCATTCAAATCAACGACGAGGTGAAAGAATACCTCCTTGCCCCACTTGTGGATGAACGTACCGATATTCTGGTGTTCTGGAAAACTAATCAATCGAACTGGCCAGTCCTATCTCGGATGGCCATGTACATTTTGGCCATTCCTGCTTCGGCTGCCCCTTCAGAGAGGATCTTCTCTTCTGGTGCCAGGGTGATGTCCGATTATCGATCATCTATGACTAATCAGAACTTTGAGGCTCAAATCTGCCTCAAGTCCTGGGAAATGGTTTTATCTGACAATTAGTTTTTTTTTGTTTTCATTCTTATCTCTTGCTTTTCATTTCTTCACGCTCATTTTATCAACTTTTTTGTTCCTTGATTGTCTTTTCCTCTTTTGTATCTACTTGAACTTACTTGAGAAATGGTCAATCAAGGGTTTAACCCCCCCTCCATTGCTCTCAAGCCCCCTCAGAAAAAGCTGGGCCGAGCCAGGGCCTGCCCGGGGTAGCCCGATGGCTTTTCCAGGGGGCTCAAGGCCGAGGCCGGGCCTGGCCCGCTCTTGGGGCCGGCCCTGAGTACCCGGGGTTGGGTCATAGCCCTAGGTATGTGGGTATGTAGCAAAGCAAAATATGTCAATGAAGGTTTCACAGCAGACAGAAGTGGGCATCTGTCAGCTGGATTTAAGCATATTATGCTTCTGCAGCCCAGAATCTTGAGAATAACCTTATATGTAGTATGATTGGCTCTTTCTGTAAGCATATTTCACAAATGTTGATGATTTCTTAGAGCATCTGCACTCATGTGGTAAATTGGGTGCGGTAAATGTAAATTTACCGCAACTGCAGGGCTTTTGCCACACCAGTGAAAAAGTAGCCCTGTGGTAGAATTTTTTTTGATTGATTTGAGGTAAGCCAGAAGTAAATACAATCATGCGCTACCTCATGCATTATCCTTGGTGGCTGCTTGGGCCCAATAGCTTTGGGGTGTAACAAATAGCACATGGCAGATACTGTACACAAGTGTGGAATCTGTACAAAATGAGTCACTTTCACCTTACTGTACAGCTGGGTACCACAAAAGATATCAAAACATACCCCAAACAAGTGCAGATGGTCTTGTGTTTTAACAATTATGCATCAAGGGTTTTTGTTTTTGGCAGAAGGGTTGATGCACACAAAAAAAATAATCCCCAAAAACCCTATGGATGTAGAGAGATATGCTTACTTTGAGCTTGCTTACTTTAAGAACTGACTATAAATAATTCCAATGTAGAAATTAAGAAGAAGAAATTGAATGAGTAAAGAAACAAACTAAGTTTCAATTTATGTATCAATTCAAATTCTCATTCATTCATTCAATCAATCAATCAAAAAAATTCAATCAAATCAAATCACACCAAACCAACTAATTTTCAAAAAAAAACCTAATTCTAAAATTTCTCATTTTATAAATCCAAAAGAAAACCATTTTCTTTTTTTTTTTTTTGAATTTTGAAAAATTTTATCAAAAAAAACCCCAAAAAACTCCTAAATTGAAAAGAAGAAGAAAAAAATAACCAAAAAAAAAAACCAATTTCAATCAAAATTTGAAAAAAAAAAGAATAGATGAAAAGTTTTTAAAAAAGAAGCAAAAAGATTTAATTTTTTTTCTTCCAAATTTTGAAAAAAACTCTTTCCTTCTTTTACTTTTCTTACCACCCACCAATTGGAATTCTTTTCCAAACCAAACCAAATTCAAAAAAAAACAAAATCTGTTTTGAACTAATTCATAAACAAAACTTCATCAAATTTCATTTTCAAATCTCTTTTTGCTTTTTGCTTTTTTGCTTTTTTCTTTTCTTTCAATTCTTTTCACATATTAATCAAATCATTAAAACCTACTCCAATCAATCATTCCAAACCAAACCACACACTCACACTCACACACTCACACACTCTCAAGGACAAAAACTAAATCCAAAAAAAAGAATTAAAAAAAAATGATCCTAAATAAATCAACAATCCAAATCCAAATCCAATCTTATCAACTCACTTTAATAATTAGAAAAAAAACACTTAAACACCATAAAAGAAAAAGATCAAAAACGGATTTTGAAGGTGTAAATTAAATAAATAAATACAAAAATAAATAAAAAAGAATCATTCATTCATTCATCCTTCTTTTCATTGATCATTTCATCTTAAATCGAATTTTAAATCCTAGCAAGATAATTTTGAGGACATAATCCCATTTGTTCTACTTCTTCTACTTCTTCTTCTTCTTCTGCTTCTTTTTCTTCTTTTCCTTCTTTTCCTTCTTTTCCTTCTTCCTCATCATCCTCCCATTTTAATTTCTCTTCTTCATGATGAATTTCATTCGATTTCAACTTCAAACCTCTTTCAATAAACCTACCCTCTTCATTCAATTCACCTTCAACTTTCTTCGCAATCACCCATCCATCACACACCACTTTAATCACTCTCAAAATCTCTCCTTCATAAATTCCCATCTCACCTTCTCCTTCTGCTACAAAATCATACAACGCTACCCATAATCCTTCATCCGTTTCCGTTCCCTCTTCTTCTTCTTCTGCTTCTTCTGGATCTGATGAGAATGAATCCAAGTTGGAGCCAATCGATGGTCTTCCAATCGATTGTAAACTTTTATCTAACGATTCTCTTCTTCTTTCAATCTCTTCTCTCAACCCATCTTCCTCCTCTTCCTCCTCCTCATCCTTTTCATCTTCATTCCTTTCACTTCTCATGGTTGTAGTCCATAGATTAGGTTTATGACACTTTGTTCTTAAATCCTCCTCCTCTTCTTCTTCTTCTTCTGCTTCTGCTTCTGTTGAGAAAGTTAATTGAGATTGAAATCCAGAAGGTGATAAATCAAAACTAAATTGAACTTCGGGTTTTGAAGGAAAAGTTGGATTTGATTTAAAATGACGTTCATCATCCAATGGAAATCCAAAATCACGAATCAAAATAGCTGATGAAGGAGTGTGGATCGGTTGTTTTTTTAAATTCGATTCACCACCATCTTCATTCCTGATCATCATCATCACACTCGAATTTGATCTTTTTCTGATCTGATGATGATGATGAGGATGATCAGTTGGATGAGTTGAAGAATGAATAGATTTCAAACTAGACGATCTTCGATGATTTGGTCTTAAGACTTCTTCTTGTTCATCTTGATGGACTGATTTGAATGGATGTGAACGTGATTGACGTTCCGAATGAGATGGTAATTTTAAAGATAGATAATGATTTGAAGGAGGTGGTAAGAATGTACCTGATGGTGATGGAAATGGTGGGGGTAGATGAGATGAACTTAATGCTCTTGGTCTGAGAGGTTTTTGAAGAATCGAAGAAGAGGATGATGATGAAGCAGTTAAGGTTTGATTGGATGGATTGGTTTGATTGGATGGATTGATTTGATTTGATGGTTTGATGGGATGGTGATGATCTTTAGATTGTGGATTGGTATGATGATGATGTGGTGAGATTAAAGCTGAGATTAATGAGGTTGATTTGAAGATGAGATTGTTATTTTGATTGTTATTTTGATTTTGATGTTGATGATGATTTGAATGAGTTGAATGATGGATTGGTAGTGATAATGAGAATCGAGTCGAAGTCGAATTGGAGGGATCTGGTAAGTCAAATGGTCAAGGTGAGCATGATGGATGGCAAACTGATTTGGGTTTTCTGATTGATTGACTTACTTTTTGATTGAGTTTGAATCGAAGTGGAATCAGATCGAATCATCTTTAGAATCGGATCATCAGTCAGTCGATTTGACTCAATTGGATTTCGAAAAAATTGAAAAAATTGAAATCAAGTTTTCGAAATTTAAAAATCAAAACTATTTTAAAATTTAATCTGATTTCAAAAATACAGAACAGGCTACTGATGATCTGAATTGGATTGGATTGGATTGGATTGCTCACCAATTCAGCTTTAAAAATGAATCAAGCCTTTAATCTCAAATCACATTCTCATACTTTTCAATTAACTTCTTCCGCATTCACTCCTTCTTCTTTACCTGAATTCATCTTTCATTTCACTTTCTTAAAAGATTCATTCATGATCTGGATCGGTACCATTCATCCAATCTCTCAAACTCACTCTATCAATGCTTCTTTAGCCAACGATTGGTCTTGTGCTGTACCTCCTTCTTCGGTAAGTGATCTAATCCAAACCACCATTTGCTAATCAATCAACATTCAAAAACTCATCATCATCATCTTATCCTCAATAGAATCTTCCATCAGTCTCAACCATCTTAAATTCAAGATCTCCTTCAATGAGCTTTAGTCAATCTTTATCAAAAAAATTAGGTAAATCTCATTCATCCAACCAATTCAATCAAAACAAACAAATTCTTATTTCTTACCATCAAATCTTCTACTATCTTTCAAAAGCTCAAAGGTTTAAACAACAAGTCTTTGTTTCATTTGATATACCATCCAACTTAATCGAAACCGATCAAAACATCTTATTCGAAATTGAACATCAACTCTTTTCATATACTCAATCACTCTTAAATCAATCTTAACTTCATTTATACAGATCCAGATCCACATATATATCCATCCTGAATCAAATTTGTTCAAATCATCAAAACCAATCAAATAACATTAGATATTGAAAATTTAATTCAAGTGATTTATCACGCTCAAAACAAACACTTGGATCATCAGTATAGATCCAGAGTTCACCTATCTTCAAAGATAAATCAGGTTCATCAAGCCAATCTCATTGCATTGAGCGGTAGTCTTGTAAGCTTGGATGAATGGAAAAAAAAGTTTTCATCTTTCAATCGTTTGATCTGGTAAAGGATTAATTCAACATACTAGATTGATAGATCATCAATCCAACCCCCTCCTGAACTTACTCTTCTTTCATGAAAACTTGTCCACAAAAAAAATTGATCTACCACTCAGCAGAAAAGGGTAAAAACCGATTCTTTTTTCCCAAAGACAGCTGTATTCTTTGAAATCTAACTTGATGGATGACCGTTCAAATTGCAGTATTTGAACAAAACCAATTTTTGGCTGTGTTGTACATTCTAAATTCTTGGACAAGCTTTAATGAAAGAACTGACTGATGTAAAAGTAGGTGGAAAAAGTCACCCTTTGAGCTCAGACTGACTTGAATCTATCTCATCTATTCAAGTTTCTCAAAACAGTCACACTACAGAACATAAGCTCAAGCCAATTTATTCAAAACTCAACTTTTTTAAATGATTCTAGGTTTTTCTATCATACTGGAGAAGTACCAGTTCAAAAACCTGAATCATTTTTTTTTCATCATCATATTTCACTCTCATCTCAACTATGCCTCATCCTGGGCCTACATAATGCATGAGTGATGGAATTGAGTCTGGATTGAGATGATGATAAGATGATAAGGTGGTCATCTTCAACACTGGGTCCTCAAACCTAAAATGTAATGGACAAAATCATATACTCTTTCTTCAATGAAACTTTCAAACTATGGTTTTGGCAGAACACAGTCGCACTGAAGGAACTTGGGAACCTTCCCTTGCTTGACTAGGAACTAAGTTCCTATGGCCAATCTGTCTAATGAAATTTGAAATTCACCACATTGGTGTCACTTATTGCTCCCCTTTCTCTCAACTTCTCCATACTATCCCACACATCTCTATTGCCATCCCCCAAATTTGGATGACCATTGTCATTTCCAGGATCTTGGGTTCTTGGTTGCTTCTGGCAGAGGGTTTTGTGTTGTACTTCCTACAGACTGAGGTCTGCATGGACTTGCACCAGGATTTGAATGCTTCATTTAGCTACCTTTATATACAAAAGGGAATGCCTTGTGTGAGGGTGGCCTTCAGGGTGATTCACCCTTTCCCTTTTCTGTTGTGTGTGCATTGTTAACAGTAGAAAAATGTGCTGGGCAAGCAATAGGACCCTGGAATGCGCCTGCAGAGGGTAGTGACGTAAATTCCGACCTTTTTGTAACGAGGTTTTGGGGTACTAAACTCACACTTCGCAATTGCTACAGGAGCTCAAACGATGCCTAAGAAGCAGGGCATTCGAATGCACTAACTTTTGGACCTATAGCACCAATACTGCCGGAGATATTCAGTTGTAAAGCTCAAAAATAGGCCAAAAACTGAAGGTCGGAATCAGGCCTCAGAGGCCCAAAAAATTTTTGCGCCTTTGCGTTTTACGCCGAAGTGAGCTAAGCTACAGAGCTCAGACCAAGCCCTTCTGATAGCCCTTCTCCATGCGCATCTTTTGAGGTGCCTGAGACCGTGGGAGAGTCAGTGATGTGTAGTGTAGAGCCCGAAAACGAAAAATAGGGCTACGTCACTACCCTCTGCAGGCGCATTCCAGGGTCCTCAAGCAATATCTGCTCTATTTGCAATGGCTCAATGTGTGGGTCTCCCACTGCGTCAAAGCGCTGTCAGACGTGTTGGTCTGGTGTCTGGCACACCATGTCTCAGGGCTGCGTGATATAAGTTTAGGAAGGTTACCTAGGGATCTTGAGGAACTTTTTTTTGGGAACGTTCCCAATCTTTGCAAATGCAACCATGCCCTTGGTTTTGGGGCCAGTGACTTGGATCTACGTCTTCTTGAGTGCCCTACTTTGACTGATATGTACTTCTGTGGCTATATTCACATCTGTTCTGGTTCTAATGTTCCTTAAAACACATTAAATCTATCTAATGCTGTAGCAACAGTGGCTCAGCTAAGCTAAGGTAGTGCTTAACAGATTGGGAGCACTACTTTAGAGCATCCAAAGTTGTCTTTGTAAACGACCTTGGTATGGTAAATTTTACTGTACCAAGCCTTAAGATGCCCAATTGTGACCAGATCATGGATTGGTATCTACTAATTTGGTCAAAAATTGGTATCCTCATCTGTAAGCTTTAAATTCCCCCAATCACCTGCTTTTCATTGTTTCTTTCATTGTTTCATACAACTTTCAGCACAATCAAAAAATTCATTCATTAAAACATTCAACAACCAATACATTCAATCACCTCAATTGAACAAAATAAATCAAGATTTTGAAAAACATCAGATTCAATACATCAAAATGTTTCAGATTCAAACAAAAAAACAAATTCCGCAAACTGGACTCCTTCTGAAAGAAGAGAAGCTAGCAGAGACCTGGATTTAGTTCAGTCATCAACCCAAAACTGACACCAACTAGTCTGGTGATACGTCCTTTTTGAATGTCACCAATTTTCTCAATGAAAACCGGGATGTGAAATTGGTCAAAATAAGGTGAGGTTTGGATTCCTTGATTGATCCAATCTATCAAGCTGATTCATAAATTTTAATTTTAATTTTGTAGATGGGTGTCTTTGAAGACAGCCATACTGAAGCTTTCAGCCCTCTATGCTCATGTCCAGCAAAAACCCTCCCAGTGGAACTGTCAAGACTGATTGGCCTAATCTTGCAATCAAGATTTATAATGAAATGAATCCTCAGGCTCATTTCAAATCCCTCCCAGCTTGTTGGGTTCTTTCAACTGCACTAAAGTGGATTGTCCCATAACCTCCACCAGGACCTTTAGCCCTGGCTATTGCTGCCATCCCCTTGAGTAATGGAGCTTTGACTTCCCCCAAACCCAGTACCCCCTCTTACTTGCCCTCCTACCCTACCTCACCCACCCAGAAGACAACAAACTAAAAGAATGTGAGTTGAGGATGCCAAGGCAAAGGCTGAAGAAATGAAAGGGCCATGTGAAGATCATCTCAAAAGAAGTAATGAATTGGCTCAATGTTGAGTAGAGGCTCTTGAGGAAGGAAACAGAATTATGAGGGAGATGGCTAGATCAGATGCTCAAGCAAAAGAAAGTTTAACTCAAGTCAATGAGCTCAAGATTTTGATGATGTCAGAGGATGATTGAAAAACAGATGTTGAAAAGGATGTTCTTAGATTGATGCAACAGTGTTGAAAGGAGAAGTATAAAGCACCTGATTCATCAGATGCTTCCACTAGTAACACTTGATACATATATATATTGATTGTCTCTTTTCAACATACTTTGTATGGATATGATAATGCAAAAAAATCTACAATTTTGCATTAGCCAGAATTTTTGGGACAACAGATTGTATACAGAATCATACAATTGTGGGATACATTGTTTTCTGTACATTATGTACTGTACTTTTCACATTTACTGGAACGGCTGTGGAATTCCATGTTTCAGTACCTACTTGTACTGTACTTTATAAGTACGTATTGTACAGTCACTGTAAATTTACAGTAACAACTGTGGATGCTCTTAGGACAAATGCTGCAGCAGCCCCAGCTAAGTTCATGGGATATTGTATTTCCCTTTTGCAAGTCTCTGCTAAGCTAAGCCCAGAGTTTAGGTATTGAAAAGAATCCAATCTGAAATGTGAAGATGTGCTGCTAAACCACTAACTTAGTGGGTGTCATTCTATCCAGGGGAAGCTAATGCATTAGTGTTAGTGGATCTTTCCTTAGCTGTTTCTAGCTAAGCTATGCCAGGGTGGTAAAGACCCTTAGCTTAGCTTAGCAAGCCACTTTTGGTTTTAGGATGGAGAGGATGTGTTGAAGATGAACAAATATAGTCAGCATCACCCATGGGCTTTTGGCTACTGGACATTTATGGAAGCCAAAATGGAGTGAAGAACAAAACCCTTTTTGGAATCACCAATCAGATAACACATATGTGTTGGAAAAAAATGGGTCTGAAGCCCATAGTGTTGGGCAGAGCTTTGGGTGTTGGTGGGTACAAATATGCCTATACTGTGAGTCTGTGTATCCCATAAGCCAACTCCCTCAAAGCCCATACCATTTCATGGAAAGCAAAAACTATGATTTTTGTGGATAAATCGCTTTGGAGGATCTTACTCATCACCCATAGAGTATGGTTTAGTAGGTAGAGTATGGGTTAAGAGGCAGACAAAAAAGATCACCACTCATTCAAGAAAACATTCATCTCTTATTCTGGTGTGCAAGAACAGTATTCATTAGGGCATTGTAGTTATTCTTTTATTGGAGTAGTCAGATGCCAAAGACTGCTTGAAGAAGTGTATATTATTTGAGCAAAGATTTCTGCTAGCAGCACACATGGAAGCCTCAAAAGACTTTGCTTTGGATGTGTCTTTGTGATCAAGAGACCTGGAACCACCACAAAGGGAATGTGTGAATGCTATTGATTTTAGTCAAGGAGAGGAGAATTCTACAATGTCTGCTGTGCTAACTTGATTCTTAATTATAAGACCTGTCTCAATCTCTGATCTACTGAATCTTCAGATTGTTTGGAAGTATTTTGAGACTGATTCTGCCAAAAGATACAATAGGATCTTTTGTTTTCAAAGATCCTCAGAGTTGGCAGATTCTAGTCATGGCTGGAAAGAATCCTATGGGGCATGGGAAAGGAAAAAGGTATGAGTTTTGGGTCATTGCTTCTTGCCCATCAAGACCATGCACCCAAATTTTGAGTGATTAGGTCAAAGTGTGTGATCAGAGAGATATGGATCTTGAGATTATCAAAGAATTGAAACCCCAACACCCTCATAATTCACTGAGCAGATAATCTTGTTTGAAGGCCTCAATAATCTTAATCTCAATATCAGCCTAGTTTATCTATGAGAGTGAAATCTGATGAAGATATTGAAACATATGGCAGAGATCTTGACACCTGGTCTGCAAAGAATTTACTATCCTTGATTTTGTATCCAAGATACCATAAAGTCAAGCATTGAATTTTGTGCTCTCTGATGGTCTATAAGTTGGAGTTTTGACCAACACTGATATCTGAAATCTAAAGAAAACCCAAACTTCTAGAGCTGATTGTATAGGTATGGGTTCTGTGAGAGTTGAATGTAGTTTTGATTTGAAAATGTTTCATCCTTTCACTTTTGTATGGATGAGATCAGTGATACAGTTTAAATTTTGTCTGAAAGCCATAAGATTTGAAGCAAATCAAATTCAAATATTTGTGTCTTATCATGTAAACAACTTCATTGGTCCCTGGGCTGCTAAAAACATGGGATCAGACTTACTTCATCTCACTGGTTCTTACATTTTCAGAATGTCTCACACCACTACACAATAATTCAAAGGAATCAGCGCTTGTCAAATACAACTCCAAGGTTGACCAGGAGTCTTAAAACTCTGATGATTGAGTTTCACTTGATTGGAATTCTATTGAACATTCCCCTTTTCTTGTATCCTCTTCTCTAATTATTTTATTACACTTCTTAACCATACCCAATTGGATATCAGAATCATTTTTTTGTAAGTGATGGTATGTTTTTGACCAAGCTGGGTTTTTGATTTCACTAACTAGCCCTGTGAGCTGATTTATGTTTTTGCTTTGATTTTTCAGCCTATATCAGTGACAGAAATGCCTTTCATGAAGTCAAAGCCTTTGTGGTTAAATACATTTGGCAAATATCCTTATTGGTAAACTTTTTAACCCCAAACTCAGCATTACAGCCCACACACACCTCATCAAGTATTTTACAATACTCTTCAGGAGGAGATATTTGGATTGATGATGATCTATATCAAATGGGAAATCCGATTCATTTTGAGACACCACCCAGTCAAAATATCTTGTCAGTCCATGATTATCACCAGGATCAAGAAAACAGATACATGCTTTATGATTCTATCAGCCCTTGGACATCACATCTTGATTCTCAAAAGGAACATCTTTCTCATTCTGAAGATAGAAACCCAGTCTATCTGAAATCTCATGATGAAAGTGCAAACCATGCTCTTGGTACATACTGGAACAATCATGAAAATCCAATCTCACCAGATAATTCACCAGAATCTGCTATACCCAACCCTCTGGTGCAAGCAGGCCAAGATTTTCAGGACATTTTAGATATGCACTGCATATCTCCATCCTTTTACAAGGAGTGCTATGACATAATCTATTCACCACCTCACTTGCCATTATCTGATGGAGCTGAACTTCTACAAGGAGATAACCAAATACTTCAGAAAAGTCACAATGAGCACCACATATCTTCATCTTCATGCACAGAGCTGGATAATATGTTGTATTCAACTCAAGAAACCCTTCATCCCTTTAAAAAGCTCAAAAATATGGATAACATCATAAATGGCAATAACAAGGATCAAATACCCAGAGATGAGGGGTCTCCAAGCTTAACAGCTGCTCAAAACCTTCATTCCAATTTTCTGAACAACTTGCAAGCTTCGACATCCAAAGACGCTGATACAGTGGCTGATCCAATTCAAGATACTTCAGATAGTGTAGATGATGTACTTGGTCCACAGTCTGTGGCAGACCATCACAGAAAGGGTTTTGAAGATATACACAAAGATTGTTTAAGCAAGAAAGCTCAATCTGATACAAGTGCTTTACGCAAAGAATTAAAGAAGGGGGGGAATAAACAAAAAGGCAGACTATATGAACAGCTTCCTTGGTCAGGACATTTGCTTCCAACTGATGTCAATGGTATTGATATTACTACTAGGAGTTCATATTCAGCTGTAAAGACATTTGGCACCAAAAGACTATTTCAAGCAGTTAATCTACCATCAGACACAACATATGTACCACAGAGCTCTTCAGTGTTTGAGATAAAGGATATCAGAATACAAGAAAACCCCTTTGAAAGCCACTCAAACAGTCTACCCTGGTTTCCTGTTGGAACACCCAAAAAAAAAAGTGGCCGTTCAAAGATCAGGTCAAGGGACATGGCTCTAGTGCTACAAGAGATTGGTGCATTTCTAGTCAATACTTCATCAAGTTTGTGTTATCAGACAACTTCATGGTTTGAAAGGCTAGAGAAAGATATGATTAAAAATCATGATGATGAAAAATCCACAGCTATACTCATTAATAAAGCCATTAAAAGATGTCACTTAGGCTTCACAATGTGCTTCTTAGGTCTCATTGGAGTCTTTGCAAACAGGGAGGTGATCAATTCTCTTTAGATATGCTTTAAGAGAGGGTTGGGATTTTCTCAAACTACACTTTGAGCACTGGAGATACTTGAATATAACAAAAAAGAATGATCTTTCTTTTGAAACTCACAACAATGATGAACATGATGTAAAGAAGGCCGAAAGGACAAGACTCAACTGGAATAACCCAATCTTTGGTTTCCATCACCTAAGCCAGCTTAAGGGATCTTCACAGATGCAAATTGAACTCATGTACCAACTTATAGTGAAATGGGATAAACAAAGAACAACATCAACAATTGATGCAACTAAATTTGGATTTTATCATTTGAAAATTCAACAGTTCCATGATACTTATGTAAAACAAATACATGGTGGGTTTTATGGAAGAGGAGAAATCAGAAACATTGCATTCAAGGGAGTTAAATTAACTGGAAAATATTCCAAAGTAACCTCTGAACCAACAAACCCTACACCCTGGGGTACAATATGCATGTCACTGTCATCTTATGCTCAGTTTCACACACCTGTTGGAATAGATTTGTGTCAAGAGGTTCACAATTTCTTTGTTCCATTGATTGATAATCTATTGGGCTTTTACAAACAGTTCTATCATTGTGACACACCTTCATCTGAGACTATGATCTGTGAAGAATATAAGGACAAACCTGATACAATCCTCACAATGAAAATTCAGAAGAATTGTAAAGGTTATCAGTATGGCTGAGTACAGAGTTACTGTTGGATTCATGGGCCTTGTGGAGACTCCTTTACCACACAGACCATCAGACACATACACTCAACTTGATCCTCAAGAGTGCCTGGAAGTTCCTCAAAGGCATATTTTCAAAATGGGAAGGCTTTCAATTCAATACAGACCTTGACAATATCTTCAATAGAAAATTGACATCAGCTTCCAATGCCTAAACTGGATTTACTCAGATCCTGATGTACTTTTCAATGAGTTATGGATTTACCAAGATAAATATAAAAATACATGGCCATTTTATTGCCTAAAAGGTCTTCTCAGTTCTTGGAATAATCATTTGGAATACTTGCAGAAATTGCATCCACATGATTTTGATTTTGTCATCAGGGTTTTACCTGATGAGTCACCATCAAAATGGGCAAGGTTATTGCTGTGAAAAATGGTTATTCTTTGATATCCTTGATGTAAGATGCTTGAAAGGAAAGGAAAAATCTGTGGTATCAATTATCAACTCAGTTGGTTTTGGTTAATACCAAACAGACATTTAGTACAATGTGTAAAGCCTCATAAAAAGCCTCTGGGCATCAAAGTCTTGCTTTTGTTTATTTTTTTCACAATCTTGATCCCTATAAATGAGAAATCTACATCAGATGGTTGTTGATTGTGTATATAGAACAGTTTAGTCAATCATGCCACAGGAAAGAGAGTAAACTTTTTGTTATCATGTGAAGTACACTGTTTACTCTTCCTTCATCAGACAATTACCTGATACTCTGACACTGA
>JAIFHY010000223.1:0-46854 GCA_022264835.1 Melampsora americana | reverse complement strand
TGCTAAAAAGTTGAACACATGTAGAAGATGCCAAACAACTTTGATGATCAAAAAATTGGTGTTTATAAATCAGAGAAGTTGGAACATGCAAAAAACCACGTAACGGGACTTTTCCCGTGGAACTCTCATGCCGGGAATAGAGGATTAGTCATAAGCCCCTGTGCGAGGGCGCGGACGCGGCCGCGCAGATAGGGCTTTGTTAAGCTAATTCTTTTCTTTATTCTCGCTTCATCAAACGATCACGCTACTGTTCATCGCACAATCTTGGCAACATGTCGTAGATAGCAGATTCGCTGAAACAAACATTTTTTGGGTCATACCGCAAGTTCTTATGCCTCATTGGATTCGGTCCTCTCGATCGAATTTGTCTCATCTTTCATTTCGACTGATAACTCAGCTCCCCTTTGCACCTCGCGAGCGACATACGTCATAGTGGTGATGTCCACATTAAAGCTTTCTGGCAAGCGGCTTTTTTATAGTTTGACACCCAGTTTCAATACATAGCCTTCAGACCTTTGTATGTCGATCAGCCGCTTTGCACTCTATGAACTTAACTCCAAATTGAAACTTCGGCTTATGTGACGTAGTGCGTGGATTGTGAAACTTGAAATTCAACAAATGGTGGCCAGATCGACCACCACTCGAATTACCGTATGATCTCCAGTACGCCGGAATTTTCTTTCAAGCACCGCACATCGTGAAATTTAGCCGAATTCAACAGCGACCTTTACATCTCGGCTCAATGGATAAAATAGTGCTAATGACGTCAAAGGATCTGCTTACCTGTAGACACGCACCGGCTCATATGGTTGTTTCTATCCGACTTGCAGGATTGCATCAATGAATTGCTTACACCAACCATGGGGTGAATCATCAGGGCATAGTGAGGCTATAAGTCTGGGTAGCCTGACTGTATCTGATGCCGTTCTGTCAACCAGGTGACATCCAAGTTTTCTGACCCAATCAGGCATGCGGAAATGCGTTCAGAGTAGACTCAAATATATCCATGTATCGGCGGCTTATTCTTTTGACCGAGTGGCTGTTCAGTGCAATCAAAAATGTAAGCTTGCTCTTAATTTCTGTATAACTATGTATCATGGATGCCGATAGAAGTTTCATCATTTACGTCTGAAGAACATACACTTCTTAACCGTACGCAGTCTTTGACTTTGTCTCCAAACCGGATTCATCTTGCGCATGCGGCTTGCAGTGACGTAACATACAAATCCTGCCATATCCTGATCGCTGATTTCAGCCTTGTGCCCATTCAAAAGATGAGTTTCAGTGGTGACACTGCCTCGGAGTTTGTTTATCATTGAATGAGATCATCATGGGGTGCTGCGCGTTAATTTTCACTTGCGGCTTCTCTCCCGAGAGGGTCCGCTCATATTTATATGTTGTATAAAAGTTCAAAAATGAACGGGGAGCATGAGATCTTATCTGACCCATCGCACTTCTCTTTCTTGCGGCAACAAGAGGCAATACCTAATTTTAGATCATTTTAGATCATTTTTAGTCATTTTAGTAGCCATGATGGCCATAATTTTTTTTTGAAGGCATTACTTGGCTCGTCTTGCATCTTATCACTCAGTGTAATCTCAAATCCCATGTGGCGGTTCCGGTCCCACAAGTCCGCTGTGAACGCACTCCAATCTCCCGAATTTCATGAGTTGACCGAACTCCAATGCATAGGAAAGAAATCATCGATGGAAAAGACACTGGTCAGACCCAGCATAACCAGGCGAAAAAGTTTTTTGAGTAAATGCGCCTCAAATATAAAGTCCATGAATCCTCAGACAATTACGACAAAACAAAACAAAATCAAGATGTCGGCTGATTCCACTGAACCGTCTTTGCAAGATTGGAGCCTTACGGATAGCCTCGTTTATTCAAGACCTTTGACCAAAAAGGTCCACTCAAATAAAAAAAGATGATTACTGAAGACGAATGGTATGCTCTGATTAATGACCAAGAGACTTCCGCTACACTCGGTATTGCATTCCTCGGACCACTTAATTTCGAATGTGTTTGAACAAGAAACTAACAATGTGTTCGGAATTTGTGGTATACCTTGCATCGATGATGACAATAAAATACGACCAGATATCTTTACTCCGTGTCTTTTTCAACTTTCAACAATTCTTTCAGTCGCCAAAATATCTGACAAGTTCAAAGCGAAGCTCAGCGCTTCTTTGGAGACGCGTTGGTCAAAAACCAGTACGAGTAAACTGGAGCAGTCTTTGATTGAGATCATCTATGATATGGCAAAAAAAAGAGTGCTTGGAACCGAATCAAAAGAAGCGGTCAGAGCAAGTCGGGGAGATATATGCACCATCTTAGATAAATTCGCTATCACATCGAATGACGAAGCAAAGAAGGAATTGGAAGATATCGTCAAGAATCTTACGGAAATGTGGCACAACATAGAAGAAAAGATGCATTTAGAACAAATGCCTTCACGTGAGGAAGACTCTCTCTTTGTACTTCACTAGGCCATATCCAATGTATCTGAAGCTGATACTTTTGATATCTTCGGATAAAAGATGGAGTCTTGTTCGAGGAATGGGACAAGGCAGGTCAAGTCATCGTGAACTGCTTCAAACTTTTAAGCTCAGCATGTCTAGTATACGGGAAGACCTATGAGGATAAGATCAAGCAAGAACTCTCTTTAATGGGGAAAAGAGTGGGAGACCTACAAATTCTTAATTTCTTTTACACCCTCACCAAAGAG
This sequence comes from Melampsora americana, assembly GCA_022264835.1. NCBI lineage: Eukaryota > Fungi > Basidiomycota > Pucciniomycetes > Pucciniales > Melampsoraceae > Melampsora > Melampsora americana. Next base: position 44,123 of record JAIFHY010000223.1, on the reverse strand, counting down.
CTGATGATCCAGCCGAAAAATTCTAGATTAGCTTATTACGAGCTGAAGCGTGACGAGTTTTTAAAAGGACTTGAGCGCGATAGTGATGTTGTTAAGAGTACAGAGTCGCTGCTTAGGCGTACGTATAGACTACAAAAGGATTTGAGGCTTATGCTTCAAGATGTAGACGATGAAGATCGTGAGTCTCACAGTTCGCTATCACCACACAATTTGACGTTGCGAATTGCTTCAATATATTCTGATTTTGATGAATATATCTTAAATGCAGCTATATTTCCAATAGGAATACACGTTCCTATAGATCTTTTTGAAGAAGCAGATCAAGCGCCAGAGGTTCACGCATCTACGTTTCGTACCCTGCGTAGCGTCTCTATGCCAAACAATCTCAAGAATTCACCATCTTCATCAACTTAGATCTTTTTCTCATCTTTTGGTATATCTTCCTATCAGACATGGATGACAAACTTAATAATTCTCGGTGTTTCTTCATATCCTCGGAGTTAACTTGGATTAACTTACGTGTAGTAAACTTAATAAGATAGACATGATATGAATATAGATGATGCAAAGCTTTGCAGAGCCCAGGTGTCGTGTAGGATTGTGAAAGACTATACATAATAACACGGTACTCAAAGTTGTATATACTTTGCTGTATATAGTTTTTTCCTCTCTTTCCACAACTACACACGACCTGAAAAAAGTATGTTCCATGATTGAAGCTCAAAAATATGTACTCTTAAACCAAGGACATAGTTTTCCCTGGTTTTGTGTAGTTGTGGAAAGAGACAAAAAAACTATATACGGCAAATTGTATACAACTTTGAGTACCGTATATATCTCAAGAGTTTTGTAGAACATTGTGTTACTCTGTTCCTCAAACAAGAATTAAACAAAAAACTTTGGTCATACAGAAAATCCTTCACATTTTTTTCTATCTGAAATTGAATCTTTGGGTGCATTCAGGTTCATGCCTTTCCTCTGAAAACTTCGACTGGCTAGATAGATCGGTGAGGAGCTTAAGTATAGTTTCAGATTATTTTTATTGATGTTCATTTATATGAAACAATGATCAAGGTAATCCATATAAACAGATAATAGAATTTTTGTGAAATTTTTGTAAATATATGAATCATTGGATCAAATCCTTCAGTGACAAATTCGATTTGAAAACCGGGATGGTCTCGTAATACCAATGTGAGTTTGCAAGGCCAGTGAATCTGTTATGACTAACAAAAATTACGTAATATCTATGACGTGATGCCCTGACTTGATCAAGACATCATGCCATGATTTATGAAGTAATCAGGATACGTTTCTATTTTTTGATTCATGTTATCATTTCAATGTTTATTTATTTCTCTTAATTCTATTTCTTTTTCATTCAATCTCTTTACCTTTATTTTTTCTCATTGCGTCTATCTTATTGTTTCAGAAAAACTCAATACTACACGACAACTTCCTTCAACTATAAAGCTTAATTTAAATCAGACTCTAATCTTTATCGATATAGAAGGAGGTATATAAATTTCTGATTCACTTTATAATCATTTTATATTTCATTATAAAATTCTTTTATCTAACTTCTAATTTCTAAATCACTGTAGACTTCTTTCGAACTCATAGTTTGATTTAAAATCTTTGTTATAAAGTTGAATCTTATTAGTGTAGTTATTGTTAAAGGTGAATTCTTTTCTATTTCATTTCATTTATACAAATTGTTCATGTGTACTCATTTCATTATTGTTATTGTTAAAGAAATTAAATTTATATATTTGTTCCAATAAAGAGAGATCTCACCTAATCACTACATGGTAGCGAGAGACTCCTCTTGGCAAATTATAAATATTTCTTACATTCGTAGTTCTCCTGAAACAATCAGATTAATATGTCGCAACCGATCTTCGCTTCTAAATCGATCGAAAAAACCGATGAATCTGCCTCAGATTCCGAAGACTACAAGTCATCAAAAGCGAAGGTTATTAAACTGACCAGAAAAAACTGGCATGAATGGCAAATTAGATTTGAGAACATTCTTGTTAGCAAAGGTTATGACGATTTACTTGACCCAAAATGGGTTTCTTCAAACATCGACAAACCCTCCTTCAAGCGAAAGAACGCTTGGGCAATCAACAAACTCTTCGAAACCGTCTCTTCGGAACTTCGAGCTGTCTTATTGAAAAACAGCAAAAGTTTCCATGATGCATACACCGCTTTATCCAAATCATGCGGAGTATCTTCAATTTTATTGATTGGAATGAAGATTCAACAGTGGATGTCGATTCGTTACATTCCAGGTTCTTCAATTCAAGAACATTGTGATTTGTTCTCCGGAGTTTACACATCCCTGTCCGCGTCTCTTGCGGCAGTCACACCTCCTCTTCTCACTATTTCTACCGAATTAGCTGCAATCTTCTTTCTTCTAAGCTTCAACGACGATGAAACCTTAACTCCTTTGATTCAAAATTGCTGGGATTTGAAACCTTTTAATTTCGAAAAATGTCACGACAAAATTATTATGGAACATAATCGTCGAGAATCTCAAGAACCAAACATTTTAAATTTTGTAAAAATCAAAGGAAAAAAGTTCGACAAACAGAAGATTGCTCCCACTGTCTCTCAACCAACCTCTTCCTTTAATCCTAAAAGCATTATCACAACCAAGAAACCTTTCGTCAAGAACTTCGAATCTCTCGATGACAAGGTTGCAAGACTTGTTGCCCAACAATTGTCAAAGAAGTATTCGTCCGAAGCTCATCACATAGAATATCAATCTGATTCAGATGATGAAGAACAAGTTGATCACGTCGAGCATCCTCAATTAGAGGACATCGAGGACACCGGGTTCATGCTTACCGAATCAATTAACTACATCGCCGCCGAAAAATTGCAACTAGTCTATGACTCAGGAGCTACAAAATCTACTGTCAACAATCTAAGTTTATTAACTGATGCTGTCCCAATCACCAAGTCTATGAACACCTATGGAGGATCCATCGCTATTTCCCACGTTGGGAAGCTCAATTTCGGAGGAACTATCATTTATCCCATCTATTACTCTGAAAGCGGTCCCAGAAATTTAATCTCAGCTACTCAATTAGAAGATCACGGTCTCACCATTACTCATTCAAATCGAAAAGTCCAAGTTAAACTTGGTGACAAAATTATCTTCAGATTCTATCGTGAAGGGGATTTATACATCTCCAGAACTCCTGTACCCTCCTCCGTCACGAATTGCATTGAGGAAAATTATGTGACTGACTCTAAAGATTGGCATATTATACTCGGCCATCCTTCAGATATTTATCTCAAGAAATTTTTACAATTGAATAATATCAAGTCTACTGCCGTCGAAGATAGTTCAGGTTGTCTCATCTGTCTTCGATGTAAATTGAAAAGTTCACCTCATTCGAACCCCATTCCAAGTGCTACAAAGCCTTTTCAAAAAATTCACTCCGACATATTACAAATAACTCCTATCACTGGTGTCGGAATTAAATACGTTTTAGTACTTATTGATGATTTCTCAAGATTCAATAGAATTTATCTACTCAAAAAGAAATCAGAAGCGCCTAATCGAATTTTACATTACATCGCCGAAATCAAATCAAAAACCGGAAGTAATCCGTCCTATTTTCATTCAGATCGTGGAGGAGAATTCACCTCAACCTTCCTTGTCAACGAATTTGCGAAATTGGGAATCTCAATTGAGCAAGGACCTGCCAATTCCCCACAGACGAATGGTCTTGCTGAAAGATTTAATCAAACTTTACTAGTCAAAGTCAGATGTATCTTAGCTCAATCATCAGTTCCAATTAGTTTCTGGGATGAAGCTGTGCGATATGCGTCTCAACTCATCAACATCTTACCATCTAAACCTTTGAACTGGATTTCTCCGGTCAGTGTTCTCGATAATCTCAACTTAAATATAGAACCAATTCGAAAGCTTACCAAATTGATTCCATTTGGTTTAAAAGTATTTGTACGACACCCGCAAGATTCAAAAACTTTACCGCCATCATCACCAATGTATTTCCTTGGATATGAGCCTTTCTCCGATGCGGGAAGATTTCTGAATCTGAAGAATCGTCATATCATAATAAGCAGAGATTACTCAGCAGTCCCCATGAATTTTCCTTATACTTCCGAATCCGTACTCAAAAAGCCCATCGAAACTCTGCCAACTCGTAAATCAACATACAAATCTGAGAACGTTGTCATTGATCTCAAAAGCGCAAGCAAAATTACCGCTACCTCCTCCAACGGAAGTACCCCGGCAATAGCTTTGTCGCCACCATCCTCTGTTCCAAATTCAGAAATTTTTCAAGACTCTGTCGAATCCCCCGCTGTCACTCAATCCACTTCAAAAAAATCTCATTACGAATACATTCCCTATCAAGATAAAGCCCCAAAGGACATATCTTCCAAAATAAATTCGTCCAACATCCTTAAAACCACTCGTCGTAAACCTGGGATTGTACCTGGAGATACTGAAGAAGAGCTGGAAGTTAATTTGGCAATTGATGTTAGTTTAAAAGAAGCTTTAGTCAATGCTGAAGAGGCTCCGAAATGGGAAGAAGCTATGACAAGTGAGTTTAACTCGTTAATTTCAAAAGAAACTGGAACACTAGTTCCTCCTCCTCAAGGTGAAAAAATCATCGGTGGAATGTGGAGGTTAAAGAAAAAATTAAATGAATTCGGTGAAGTCTCAAGATTTAAAGCTAGATGGGTATGTTTAGGAAATGATCAAGATGAAGGTGTACACTACTTCAAAACCTATGCCTCTGTAGCTCGAAATGAATCATTCAAATTACTTCTAGTCCTTGTCGTTCAACACGATTTCTTTGCTTATCAATTCGACGTCGAAACGGCTTTCCTTGAAGGGCTAATCGACGCGCCAATTTATGTGTCTCAAGTCAGTGGTTTCGAAGAAAAAGGCAAGGAGAATTGGGTTTGGCTCCTATATAAATCATTATATGGTACCAAACAAGCTCCTCGTCGATGGAAAGCAAAGTTGGTCGAAGTTTTAGCTATCACTGGAATGAATCCGTCTCAAGGCGATGAATCATTATTTATCAATGAAGACAAATCAATTCTTTTACACATTCATGTCGACGACGGTTTCATTGTAGGGAAAGTCAAAAACTCAATTCTCAAACTGCTAGACGATCTAAAAAGTCATTTCACTTTAAAAATCAAAGAAAAACCAACTCAACATCTCGGCTATAGCATCAACTGGAATGATGATGGCTCTATTTGTCTTCATCAAACTGATTTCGCCAAGAAGACTTTAGAAAGATTCGAAATGTCTGACTGCAATCCCATAAAAACACCAGCCCCACTAAATATTCACTCTCTCGTGGCTACTCAAGCCGAACCAGTTAAAGTTCTGACTTGTCAACAGGCTCTCGGCATGTTAAATCATTTAGCATTGCACACTCGACCAGACATAACTTTCACTGTAAATTTACTCTCACAATTCACCACCGCTCCTAACAAAAATCATTGGGCAGCCATTTGTCATTTATTTCGTTATCTCAAAGGTACCCTTTCTCTCGGATTACATTACAGCAAATCAACCAGCAAGAAATCCGAACTTTGTGGTTGGGCCGACGCAGATTATGCTACTTCATTCGTCACAAAGAAATCGACATCCGGATTTACTCTGACTCTCTACGACAATCCCATCTCTTGGACCACCAAAAAACAATCAGTAGTTGCACAGTCCACCACGGAGGCCGAATACATTTCATCTAATAAATGCGCCAAGCAACTAAGGTGGATGTCAATACTAATGATAAGTCTTAACTTACACATTTCGAAGCCACCTTTCATGATGAACGACAATACTGGAGCAGTAACAATCAGTCAAGAAGCTCAATTAAATCCCAACTCTAAACATATTGAAGTTCGTTACCAATACCTCAGAGATTTAATAATGAAGAATTTAATGTCAATTCAGCAAGTTCCTTCTGCAGATATGATAGCAGACGTTCTAACTAAACCCTTAGGTACGGTAAAACACCAAATTGCTTTAACTCAACTCAAGATGACGTGTTGTGATTTAGGGGGAGTGTTATGACTAACAAAAATTACGTAATATCTATGACGTGATGCCCTGACTTGATCAAGACATCATGCCATGATTTATGAAGTAATCAGGATACGTTTCTATTTTTTGATTCATGTTATCATTTCAATGTTTATTTATTTCTCTTAATTCTATTTCTTTTTCATTCAATCTCTTTACCTTTATTTTTTCTCATTGCGTCTATCTTATTGTTTCAGAAAAACTCAATACTACACGACAACTTCCTTCAACTATAAAGCTTAATTTAAATCAGACTCTAATCTTTATCGATATAGAAGGAGGTATATAAATTTCTGATTCACTTTATAATCATTTTATATTTCATTATAAAATTCTTTTATCTAACTTCTAATTTCTAAATCACTGTAGACTTCTTTCGAACTCATAGTTTGATTTAAAATCTTTGTTATAAAGTTGAATCTTATTAGTGTAGTTATTGTTAAAGGTGAATTCTTTTCTATTTCATTTCATTTATACAAATTGTTCATGTGTACTCATTTCATTATTGTTATTGTTAAAGAAATTAAATTTATATATTTGTTCCAATAAAGAGAGATCTCACCTAATCACTACAGAATCTGCATCTCCTGCTGAAAAATTTTCAACTGATAGATATTTGAAATCTTCAAATGATCTTTACCTATAACCGACATTGTAGAGATCAGTTCGCAATAAATAGGGGACATGTAGGACGTAGACTACCAAGACGTTTCCGCACATTGGACCCATCTTGATATCACATATCAATGAAGTGGTTCAAAGGTAAGACAAGTAAAACCCATAGTGTCATACAATGATCAATCCCTGTAGAATTTGAATAGGTGATGTAAGGAGAATAATCACCTTCCGTAAGGTGGGGATGAATGATAAGACAGTGAATTTGAATTTGAGAGTGTAAGCTAATATTCCAGGCGCAAAACACTTCAATCATAGCTGAGATCTTCCCTAGGCATAGTTTAATGCGCAGTTTTATCTATGGCGCTTCAGCTAAGCGTACATAGAAAAAGTGAAAAATGAATCGGAAGGACGCAGGAGGATTGAAAAAGAAATATGCGAAGATACTTGAGCAATTCAGTCGTGCCTGGCCCATGTCTGCGTTTGCGTTCACATTGAACTAAGCTTAACTTATAAGCCCCCTACAAGCGCCTTTGTCGCGCTCCGAACGCGCTTGTGAAGTAATTAAGACACCGCTTTAATGTCCAAACCAATCTTGACAAAGGTTTCGGTTCAAGATCCACCGTTGCAAGATCAGAGCCTGAAATCTTAAATCTTCTGAATGCTTCATTTGTGTTTCAAGTCTATCGATGAAATCTTTTGATGCCATCACGCTTAAGTGAATGGGATCTTCTATCCAGAGAGGTGGGATAGAAAGGCAAATATATATATAAATCAGTTAACTTTTAAAGGTTGGAAGGAGATCGAGAGATGTTGATCTTCTTAATTTTCTTAATTTTCTTTCTCGTCTGCTTTGTGACCTCGTACCCACTTGTGCCTTTGACAAAAGGAATTGAGAATGGTACAGAATCATTTCATTCTCTGGCAGGTCAGATGATTTCAGATGAAAAGCTTTCAAAGAGTTCGACATCGGTCTCCTCGTCAAACGCCGATGCACATCTCATCAAGTCTCGGACAAAAAGACCGTGGCAAGGATGTGGGATATTAAAGAACTGCTTGAATCCGACGCGACAGGTCGATGATGCAGTCATATCACCTGGTTCATATTTAGGTTCATCTCGCAAGCGCGTCCTTTCAGGCTCTCCAACACCACCCAGGCCTTCGATAGTTGATGATGCATGGACCACCTGGAAGGAACACAAATCACATGTGTATTTTCGCGGTGAGGTCATCAAATCTTTTAACTTATGATCATGACATGCTGATCAAAGCCTGAAGGTCAATCCGTAACGCGTGAGTAGAGCGCTTGGATCTTGCCGTTTTTCACCTTTCTTATTCGCTCTCAACTTTAAAGACATCGACCAAGTCTCGGAGAAATCTCATACAATTCATGAAAGAGCTCTATAGCTCGCCTACATCGAGCAAAACGGAGCGTTCAATCCTTGCGCTTATTGACCGAGCCGTCGATCTTAGGAATCAAGGAATCAGAATGGATATTATTGTTACTGAATACAAATTACAAGCCTATGAACTTCTGAAAAGCATAATCTTAGATGACAGTGATGAAGAAATGAAGCTCGGATTGAGAACAATTGAGAGATTGCTCGAAGCTGGTGGTTTGCCAACACGACCACAGCAAGTGAAGATGTTGCTTTCAGGTTTGAGTTATATCCTCTCTTCCTCATCTGCTCCACGTTTATAGTTGATCTATTTGATCACCTTTTCATCCAGCTTCTGATCAAAATTTAATAGAAGAATGGGATATGATGGCTCAGTCAATCATCAAGAGCATATCATCTCTTTTAGAGATTATGGAGAATTCTAAAGGTCAACTTCGAAATTTTTTTAAACAGGAATTTCTACAAATGCAGGCAAGAGTGACGAACAAGAGAGTTTTTGACTTTTTTTACAAGCTCAGTCTCACTTTGAGATCAGAATCTAAACATCTAGACATCATCTATGCATCGGAGAGGGATAAATTCCTTGAACGATATTTACCTGAAGAGGCAGCCATCGAAAGGAAACGCATGATTGAGTATACAAATCTCTTGGAAGGAGACTTGAATCACATGCTTGAAGACATGGGCCGTCACCAAAGTAAGCAAAGTATGTCCAATCATTTGGAAATTCTGCTCAATTCTCTTCCGCGCTCATAGACATTTCACCCGCCGAGGTTTTTCCCGATCCTAGTCACGCGCAAGAAGGTGTAAAGAATATGCTTGAGGTTCACCCGGAATCCTTAAAACACTTTCAAAGGATTCCCAAACCTCTATCAAGAGATCCCGCAGAGGTCGATTCTCCTTCAAAAAGTGATCCCGGAGAGGTAGATCTCCCTTCAGAGGTTTTATTGTGAGTGATTAAGGGATGATTTCACTCTACAGTCATGTGACCGGATTTGATTTTTTGGCGTACACGAATAAATCTTTGAATCAAATATCCACTTGATGATTTTTGAGAGAGATCTGATTGATGATCATAGTGATAAATTTCTCAATGATAGAAAACATTATGTAGAACTCAACATTCACATTCATTCCATAGCTTTTTATATCCTTTTTGTTCAATTTGATCATGATTGGTATACATAACAAATCATACTTGTTTTCAATAAGACTAAGAGATAAAAAGTGTTGAAAATTTGAAATGGTCAATACAGTGATATAACCAATGAAGATTTCAAAGAAAAAAATTGCAATCAAGTTATCCAACCTATTCAAAGGCTTTTTTTGCCAACCAAACGATTGAAAATTTCTTTTTTCTTTGAATAATGTCCTGATTTTGTATCTAAGGATTACTGCACCAGCATCTGTGGATCAATCAGAAGATCAACTCTTTTCTTGAGCTTAGATGATATATCAATAGCCTCAAGAGAGAAAAATATGAAGAATCAAAGAATTCCTCAGCCAATCCTTGTCTGGCTCACATACCAAATTTTGTTATGCACAATTGCTATTCAAGAGGGACTTACACTACCAGCAAAAAGTATTTTCCCCACAAGAAGAAGAAAACATATTTAGAACAGCAAAGGGCCTAAAACACAGATTGAGAGCATCCACAGTGGCAACCCCCAAATTGAGGCCATTGGCAAATATAGCAATAGGGCCTCAGATTTTTGCTGCAGTGGCAGCCCCTATAGCCAAATTATTTTGGGGCCGTCACCAAATTTTGTGCTTCTGGGGCCAAATTTCACTGGATAGCAGCAAGCCCCAAATTAAGACTACTTGTCCTTTCCCTGGTCAGGTGAAGCTCAGTCCAATTGAGAAAAATTCTTTCATATATCTCCTTTGAGACTCATTTTGGAATATATAACACTCACCACCATGGACACAGCCCTCCTAGCACTGTCAATTCATTTCAGGATTCAGATCATCTCAAGAATGAAACTCTCATTGACAACATCAACACAGAAACTAATGAAGCCCACAACAATAGAACTCAGATAGATGATGGAAAGGATAAAAACAAATCTTGTGGAAACCAAGGAAAAAATCAGACTATTCCAGAGGACTGCCAACTATGCATCTCTGGGGGTGAAATCAGTGTGGATGCAGTTGTGAGTACTTGACAGGAGCACAAATCCAAAAAGGTCAAGAAGATTGCTTTGCTCACTACTTGAGTTTGAGATTATCTTGTTGATTGGCTCTGATGGCAACTCGTGCTGGTATGGGGTTCAACTGAAGCATTTGATGCTTGTGAATGGGTATGTACACATCCCCACACCTAGCATTTGTAACCATTTGGTTTGGACCCACACCCAACACTGAGATCCTCCTTAAGCATTTCCCCTAAAATCTGCCTATAGAGAAATCCCCGGTCCTGCTCCAGAACTGAGTGATTAGGAAAACAACTTGGAGGGTACTATACATATATGAGGCTGGACCATTGCATCTGGAGTGTCTGGTGGTCCACTAAAATTTAGTTTCAGGGCTCTGGGGGGCCTGAATTTTGAGGGCTGTCACTCTGAATACTCTGAATGCAAAAGAATGGAGTGAAATCCAAGTTTAATGTAAAATCCAATTCAAATCTTCCAATCCATTCTTGCTCAAAAATCCAATCACTTTTCTTCCAGAAGAAATGATTTTTTTCCCCTTGGTAGAGTCTTTAAACTTCATGAATTGTGAAAAGTCCAATTTTGAAAAGGGGTATTGGTTTAAAATTAGATTTGGTGGGATTAGATTTTAATCAATTCTAAAAAAAGGATTCATTTAGGGCCCATTTGGTAGCCACGGACTATTGTAGACTACTGTAAAATTGTAATACATTAATGACCTGATATGACAGTTTTGAGTGAAACTTGTTATTGATCTGTGGTACAAAATTAATGTACCCTTTTCAGCTGTATAGTGTTTGGTAAAATCAAACCAAAATCATCCAAGCTTTGTACATACAACTGTACATCATCATGTCAGAATCTCTCTCTCTGACAGCCTCTATTGCCAGTTTGGATTCAATGCTGAGCATTTGAACTGAAGAACTGTTTGAAGAAAACCGAATTGAAGACGCTCTACACGTAGAATTAGAAGGTAGCATTATGAAGACTTGCAAAAGACAAAGGACAAAGAAGTTGGAAAAAAAATTGAGTTGATTGGGATTGGAAGGAACTGGAACAAAGATAAAAAAAGTTGAATAAAAAAAGGAAATGAGGTGAGTTGGAGTCAAAGAGAGAAAAGCAATGGGGTAGAGTGAGGTATGGAGAAGGGTGAATTTTGGACAAGTCCCCTTCTCACGTAGGGAATGAAATTGTAAAAGAATCCAACGGAGAAACTCTCGACGTTGTTGACAACTTTAATAAAATAAAATAATATAAGATCTCTCGACAGCGAGTTGACGAGACTCGAAGAGATCAACAATAGGACAAACCTTTAATAAAATAAAATAATATAAGATCTCTCGACAGCGAGTTGACGAGACTCGAAGAGATCAACAATAGGACAAACCTGACCAAGGTTTGAGAAAAATACTTTTAGATTTCTTTTTCCAATAGGTGAGGAAAAAGATAAAAAGAGAGAAAATTCCACTGAGCACACCTTTAATAAAATAAAATAATATAAGATCTCTCGACAGCGAGTTGACGAGACTCAAAGAGATCAACAATAGGACAAACCTGACCAAGGTTTGAGAAAAATACTAAAAAGAAAGAGAAAGTATAAGAAAGAGAAAAATGTGAAGAGTAACGAATAGATTTAGTTAATTCTACTATAATACTATTAGAAATAATAATGAAAACTTTACCTTTTAGATTTCTTTTTCCAATAGGTGAGGAAAAAGAAAATCTAAAAGGGAACAAATGACCCAGCCAATATAAGAGACAAACGAAATCTTAGAAAAACAGAAACGGACAACAGCCACACCACCCCTGCATAACCGTCCTCAATACATCAACACATCATACCTCAATTACTCTCTACTCGCTTAACCAACATACACACTGCAGACGTCAGTAAATTTCATTCTTGTCTCAACGATGAAAGACTTGACTAAAAAGGCAATTCGCCAAAGTAAACGAATTCCAATACTCCCCCTCAAGACTTTCAATGTTAAGACTTAACACCCAGCCTACTTCTCAACTTGATGAACTGTTGTTTTCCCAAAGCTTTTGTAAGTAAATCCGCTACCATTTCATTTGTCGGACAATACTTGACGATCATTTCTTTCTTGTTAACAACTTCTCTAATCCAGTGATATTGAATTTCAATATGCTTGGTTCGGCTATGAAAGATGGATTTCTTTGTAAGATGAATAGCACCGAGATTGTCACTCTCCAGTACTGTAGCATTCTTATCATGACATCCAAAATACCCCAGCATTCTTCTTAACCAAAGTAACTCTTGACCTGCTTCCGTAATTGCTCTGTATTCAGCTTCAGTCGAAGATAGCGCTACAGTTGGTTGAAGACGACTTCGCCAAGATATAGCTCCTCCAGCCAAAGTAAAGATATAGGCGGTGGTTGACCTACGAGAACTATGATCTCCCGCCCAGTCTGCATCGCAATGAGCCACTGGGAGATCAAAGCTACGTTGTCCAGATAGCTTAGATGAATTTCGTCCTGAGTAGACAATCCCTAAGTTAATTGTACCCTTGAGATATCGAAACACGTGTAAGGCTGCATTCCAATGTTGAATTCCTGGTTTGTCTAAGTGTTGAGACAGTACCCCCCACGGCATAGGCCAAATCTGGTCGAGTACATTGGGATAGGTACATTAGAGACCCGACAGCGCTTCTGTAATTTAGACCAAGAAGTGAGAAATCCCTTGATTCTTCATCAGTTGCTCAACACAGTTTGAGATTAGGAGTCAGAGGAGTAGAGGCGATTTTGGAAGATGACATCTCGAATCGGTTGAGAACAGTTTGAGCGAATTTCGACTGAGTGAGAGCATAAACAAGATCATCACGTCTTTGAATTTCTATCCCAACAACCATTCTGGCCAGCCCCAAATCTTCCATTTCCCATTTAAGTGAGATTTGTGATTTGAAGTTGTCGATATCATTTCCTGTGATGGCCATGTCATCAACATGAACATACACAGCAGTAAATAAATCTTCTTTTTCACTACATCTGATATAAACACAAGGGTCAATCTCGCATTGATGAAAGCCGATTTCTACTAAGAATTGTTGAACATCATCTTGCCAAATCTTAGGTGACTGTTTGAGTCCGTAAAGAGATCGGTTGAGTCGTAGAACTTTATCTTCAAGACCTTTAACTTTGAAGCCTTCAGGTTGTTCAATGTAAATTTCGTCTTCTAGTATACCATTTAGAAATGCAGTTACTGCATCCATCTGATGAAGCTCCCAACCAAAAATAGCTGCAATAGCCACAAGAAGACGAAAGGAAGTTGGTTTTCCTGTAGGTGTGAAAGTTTCACCATAGTCTACACCTTCCACTTGAGTATTACCCATAGCAACATATCTTGCTTTGAATTTTACAGACCCATCAGCCGTGTCTTTCTTTCTGAAGATCCACATACCCCTAATGACTGACTTGTGAGTAGGTCGATCACAAAGTTCCCAGACATCTTTCTTCAGTAGAGATGCCATTTCCTTCTTACAAGCTTCGGTCCACAGCTGGGAGTCACCCGACGCCATGGCCTTCTTGTACGATTTCGGATCAGGAGTAGGAGAATGAACGTGATTTAATTCAGGAGGAAGACAATCAAATTGAGAGAGATAGTCGTCATCTTCAAACACAGCCATACTAGTCATACCTTTGTAGTCAACTTTAGGTATGTTCCTGAATGTGAATCTTGTTGACGTTCGAGTTGAAGTAGTTTGATTTTGTGTAGTTTCAGATTCTGTACTCTTTTGATTAGTATCCAGAGATTCAGTGTTGTCTTCGTTCATTTCGGTTGAAGAAGGGTTGATAGGATTTAAGAAAGGATTTGAACTATTAACTTCATCAGAATTCTTATCAGACTTGTCTACAGGTATTTCACTGTGATCATCTTCTAAAGTATCTTCATCATTGAAGTAGAACGTCCTTATCACATTCTTATCACTATCGTCAATCTTAGATGAATGAGTACGAAAGGGAAAAATTTCTTCATTAATAGTAACATGTGGTGAGATATGAAATTTCTTGTGATTTAGATCAAAGATTCGGTAATTGAAATTGTCTTCGTAAAATCCAACGAGTACCCCTTCTGAACAGACAGGATGATACTTTGAAGATCTGATTTCTTTTCGAATGAGTCTGAACGCTTTACAACCAAATACCCTAAGATGAGAGATAGTTGGTTTTCGATAATGCCAAACTTCAAACGGGCTCTTGAAATCTGAAAGTGCTTTAGTAATGGTTCGATTTGTTAAAAAGACTGAGACTTCACAAGCAATGTACCAGAAGCTTAAGGGAACCCCTGACTCAATCATCATACAACGCGCTTTGGTTATAATTGTTCGGTCGCCACGTTCCGCAACTCCATTCTGCTCTGGAGTATGACCAGCAGTGAGATGTAAGACAATACCAAGATCAGAGAGTTCACCACCGAGAGAGTTGTTAAGGAATTCTCCCCCTCGATCCAACGTGAATTGCTTTAGTTTGCAGCAGGTTTGACGTTCAGTAAGTGCAATATAAGACATGAACACAGTTTTAACTTCTTCTTTGCTCTTGTCACGAAGTCCAAAAATATGGCGGTAACTGGAAAAATCATCACAGAATAAAATATAGTATTTTTCATTTCCAACACTTGTTACTCTATTAATCCCACTGAGGTCAACATGAACATTTTCTAGGAATTTAGTAGCTCTAGGACGAGTGTGGTTGAAAGGAAGTTTGGTGTTTTTAGACAAAGAACATATTTCACAATTTGTTGAGTCCAAATCCATATCATTGATCCCATCTACTGTCTTGTTATTAACCATCTGTTTCAAGTACTGTTGGTTGACGTGACCTAAGCGGCGGTGAAGAACAGATGAGCACGAGGGATTATTAACCTTGACTACTATCGGTTTGCTTACTGGATCAATGATAATATTCATGAGACCATTCGGGAGAATCACTCCATTGAATATAGCTAACCCTTTGTTGACTAAAGCAAAACAGTTAGGTTCAGTTTTATCGTAGACTTCTCTAACACCCTTCATTTTCAACACTCCTCCAGCAATAAGATTTTTGCTGAGTTCTGGAACGAAAAGACAATCAGATAATTCAAACACTGTTCCATCACCCGCCTTGAGTTGAACTCGTCCAATACACTCCACAGCCAAAGACACATTTCCACCAGCAAGTTTCAATCTACGATTTGATTCTTCAATAGGTTTGAGGCTATCTTGAACGAATATTGATTTTGTATTGAACATGTGGTGAGTTGCACCAGTGTCATGTAAGGCCCAGATGGTCATAGAGTCTTCAACTTTTGAATGATTTGCAGAGGGTTCAGAATCGATTTCTTCGAAGATCGTATGACTTGTACTGATATCGATTATGGATAAGGAGGTAGATGATTTAGAATGATCAGATGAATCAAGCTCGGCATTAAGACACATCATGTCTAATGCAGCGGTAACAGCATTAGCAGAAGGAGTTTCAGTTACTCGTCGCATTCCCCGAACTTGTTTGTTATTGGTGGAGATTGGAGCTGATGGAAATCTAGAGGAGGTATTTGATCGATTTGAAGTATTAGATCTATTACCTCTTCTTCTGGCTAGAAAATCGTCTCTATCCTTGAAATTCTCTGGTTTAGACCAGCACTTCTCAGGAGGATGGTTCCCTCTACACACGGTTTCAGTACAGACAATACGACTTCCTCGATAGGCAGCATGAGCATTTGCCTCGGTATAATTTGCTACTCGAGTGGCTTCTGTTGAGAAAGACTGACGAGTTTCGAATTCTCGAAGATACTTAGAGACACCAGCACGAGTGAGCGGAACAACGGTGGTATGTATAAACTCTACAGTGTGACTTGAAAGAGTATCCAGTGAGTCGATAAGTCTGAGAGCTGACTGCATGTCGTCCATCTTTCCACCGTATCGTAAGAAATCGACGAACAAGTTTTCGAATTTGTCAAGAAAAGATGAAAGAGATTCACCCCTACTGATCTTAACCGTGCTTAGAGTTTTAGTGATAGACGCAAGTCGCTGAGCATTCACCAGAAAGTGTCTTTCTTTGAGAAAACACCACAGTTTGAAAGGGTCATAAAGAATTTCTTGAGGATCGTTGGGGTCACATAGATGAGAGATCGATTGTGTTTGATTCTTCTTGTCAAGATAATTCAAGATATAATTAACTATAATCTTTCTAGTTTTTGAAACTTGCTCATCCGTGAGTTCTGAGTCCACATAATCCTTAACCAGAATATAATGATGTAACTCAATGGTTTCAAGATTGACGACTAGACAACGACTCCACACAGGATAGTTCCCATCTTCCAAGACATCCGTCAACGTGAACTTGCTCAACGCGTTGTTCAATTGTTGACCGTATTTCTGTAATGGATTACCAAAAAGCGAGGTTGGATTTTCTTCGGTTGGCATGATGTTGGAAGAATTGATAAGAGGATCAAAGGTAGAAGATGTAGGAATTCTAAGTCTAGTGGTTTGATCAGAAGATGCTGATGAACTAGTGGAAAATACTTCTGTAGTCTCGTCGTCGGTTAGAGATGGTTCTTCAGACTGAGGTTGAGAAGGAGGACTTGACATAAACGATAAGACCGGTGTCGAATGACACTCTCGCTACCATAAAAGAATCCAACGGAGAAACTCTCGACGTTGTTGACAACTTTAATAAAATAAAATAATATAAGATCTCTCGACAGCGAGTTGACGAGACTCAAAGAGATCAACAATAGGACAAACCTTTAATAAAATAAAATAATATAAGATCTCTCGACAGCGAGTTGACGAGACTCGAAGAGATCAACAATAGGACAAACCTGACCAAGGTTTGAGAAAAATACTTTTAGATTTCTTTTTCCAATAGGTGAGGAAAAAGATAAAAAGAGAGAAAATTCCACTGAGCACACCTTTAATAAAATAAAATAATATAAGATCTCTCGACAGCGAGTTGACGAGACTCGAAGAGATCAACAATAGGACAAACCTGACCAAGGTTTGAGAAAAATACTAAAAAGAAAGAGAAAGTATAAGAAAGAGAAAAATGTGAAGAGTAACGAATAGATTTAGTTAATTCTACTACAATACTATTAGAAATAATAATGAAAACTTTACCTTTTAGATTTCTTTTTCCAATAGGTGAGGAAAAAGAAAATCTAAAAGGGAACAAATGACCCAGCCAATATAAGAGACAAACGAAATCTTAGAAAAACAGAAACGGACAACAGCCACACCACCCCTGCATAACCGTCCTCAATACATCAACACATCATACCTCAATTACTCTCTACTCGCTTAACCAACATACACACTGCAGACGTCAGTAAATTTCATTCTTGTCTCAACGATGAAAGACTTGACTAAAAAGGCAATTCGCCAAAGTAAACGAATTCCAATAAATTGATTATGGATTAAATAATGCCCTTTTTTGGCATTATGAAATTCCAATGGTACAGTTGCCTCTGCTAAAACTGATAGCCGTCAAAAGCAATACTCTTGGAAAACCAATACATTATTGGCCAACTATATTCTTATTTGCAGTCAGATTTCCCTTGACAAAACCAATACTCGGCGAAAACCAATAGTTTTTGACCCAATTTTTTGGGTATTGGTTTCAACAGAGGTGACTGTATTTGGAGATTATCATCCAAATAATGCAGTACGATAATCTCCAAATTTGGCCCACCAAACAGGCAAATTTCAAAACAAATTATTTTACAGCGTTTGTAAAATCACTGTGGTAAAATCAGGGCGACCAAACGGGCCCTTAAGAATTATAATCACTTTTTTTCAACTTTCATTTTGATCAAGAATTTATAAGATCTACTCATAACAAGAAAAGAAACCCCCATTTGATGCAATTTTTTTTCTTCTTCTTCTTTGAAAGTCTTAATCAACTGATGCCTTTGAAAATAGTTTAGTTTCATGATCAAGTTCCCAAGAAATGAAGTATAAAAAACCAAAACTGAGTTTTTTTGATATGTGAGTCTGAAATTCCGGAAAAATGAATTACAGAACTTTTATACACCTCACTACATAAATCATCAAAACTTTAATCAAACTCTCAATCCATTCTTAAGGAATGAAAAGATATTGTGATGGAAAGTAAGCTGATCCCCCATCTGAGCTTCTACAAACAACTTTGAGCTCAGTCATAAAAATAGACCAAGGTCAAAGGCATAGATAAAAATCCTAGATTGAGATAATTTGAAAGAGGGTTATGTAAACACATAGTAATAACCCTCACCACTTTTCCAATCCAATTGAAGTTATAAAATGAATGATCATCAACTTTCAAAAACCCTTTTCAATTTTCTTTCTTTCTCTTTAAAATCATTTTCTTTCTTTTCAAAAATTAAGATTCAATTCATCCATTCTCTTCATAAAGCTACAAAAAAAAAATCAAAAAAATAAGAAAAACCAAACCAAGATTTCCTTTTAAACTCTTTCTCTGTTCTCTTGAAAAAAACTTTATAAATTCAATCAATCAAAAGAAAAAAAAATTCATCTATCTATCCATTACCAAAAAAAATTCAATCTCCAATCCCAATCCACTCCAAACCCAATTGTTCTCTTTTTCTTTAATATCCCTTCAATCCATCATAATATAAATCAATGCTACCAAAAGAAAAAAAAAGAAAAGAAAAAAGAAACTAAACCAAAGCAAAAAAAAAGTAAAGTAAATGAAAAAGGATCAAAGTTATGGGGGAAAAAAACTATATCAAGTTTATTTAAAGAGTTTTCATCATTCTGACCAAAATCATTCATACCTATTTCTCCATGTTCAAAGTCACAACAAAAAAAGGTTAAAAAAACATCCTTCATCCAATCTTTCCACAAATAACAAATCTCTCTTCTTCCATATATAAGGAAGGAGAGTAGGAGAGGTTGATGATCTTGATCAGGAGATTAAAACCTTTTAATGAGGTCTTCTAATTGTAGCATGTCTCTTACTAGGTCGTTCAGTCACCACATCCATCATCATGCTCTCCTGATCATCATCCTGATCATCTTCTTCATTCCTCTCTCCTACTGAATTTTCCATCATAGTGACCATCCTAGTTTGAGATGGGGAAGTAGGATGATCAATAGGATACCGTCTCTTCCGAATACTCTCGTCTCCATTCCTAACAGACTCGGGTAATAATTCAACCACTGAACTAACTAAATCTGTCGTTCCACTTGTCGTACATCTTTCTCGATCTGTCACTCTCTCTTTTGCTTTTCCTTTACGTCCTTCACCTGTTCCTCGAATTCTTCGACTTAAGATTCCGCTACTTGAATTGGTCAGATGTTGGGCTTGATGATGTGGATGAAATTGAGGTGGAAAAGGTGTGGCTGGGCTAAAGTTGTAATCTATCGTTGGTGGAGGTTGTAGGGTAGAAGGAGGCGATATTGCGCTTTGAGTCGTCAGAGTGCTGGTTGAAGTGGGAGGTACTGATGATGAGCCTGTGGAACGAGATGGAGGGGCTGCAGATGAAGATCGCAGGGGTTGAGTATGAGGCGGAGTGTGACGACGAGGCGAAGTACGTCGAATGGATTCGGCAGGCTGAGGTGCAAGAGATTGAGTCGAAGTTGAAGCGGACGGAGGTGGGACAGAAGGCTGAGGATTGGGAGTTTGATCATTAGGTGGAGGGGCTGGTGATGACCTAGGTAGATCTTTAGCTTGAGATGCCGGAGCGGGAACTGTAGAGGTAGTTGATGAGGTTGAGGGTGCGAAACGAGGCTGTTGAGCATTGTAGTTGGAATGATTCATAGCTTCGTCTTCACCTGAGTCTGCTGATTCGGCTCGCAAGGCTTCTTGACGGCGCTGTAAGAGTTGACCAAGATGAGAATATGTTTGAAAGAGTAGACTTGAAAGTGATGAGTAAGAGGTAAAGAGGCCAAGGGTTCTCACTTCGATATAATCCATCACCCGTTCGATGGTGAGTGCCATCCGTTGTTCGGAACGCTGAGGTCTCGGTAGATCCGTTCCATGGTCAAGTCCGGCTCTGATTGATAAAAGATGGATCGAGATGAATGTCAAACGAGATTGGGATGTATGTTCGAAGAAAGGAAAGACAAACTGTAGATATTCCAAAACGTCTTGAAGAGCAGCTGCATAACCTAAAGAATAAGCTAAAGAGTGAAGAGTGAAGAGTGATTGAGATGAATCAGATCAAGATTTACGAAGAAGAAAGGAAGAATTCAAATCGGTTTACCTTTCCTACCATTCTCCGTAGCTCTCTTATAGAAAGTAGCGATTCCAAGTGCAGCAGCACGAAAAGGAGCCTGAAGAACTTGTTCAGCATCATAACCATGAAGAGGTAATGCAGTGGATAAAGATGGATGTAGTGAGTCCATGAGAGGACAGGAGAGTAAGTAGATGTGACGGAATGAAGACTTGAAAAGGGTTTTAGATTGAGAAAAGTGAAGATAGGAAATCGAATCAAAGGTCAACAAGATTGAGTTGGTAAGTAAGATTTAATTAAACTTGATTTATCCAATTTGATTTGATTTGATTTTGATTTGATTCGGTTGAGATTGGTCAAGACTCAAGAGTGATTGAGGGTCGAATTTGAAAAGTGATTTTATCTTCAAACCAGTTGACATCCCTCAAAAACCAACTATCACATCTACTGACATCTCATCACTCAAACAACTCACACACTGTACATACAACAATCACTCCCTCATCTTCTCCTATCGGATTTGTTGTGTATGTACTCAGCTCAAGATATTGTGTCAGAACATGATGAGATCCTCAACTGAATGGATCTCTGAACAAATTACACAATCACTTTGATTCATTTGAACATCATCCTGATCTCTAAGTCATGCGATCGAGGCCTCAACAACCGCCATCGCAGAGATGTAGGCTTGATGAAGATGATGATCACAAACACACCCGAGCCGATGAGTCAGATGATCATGAGTATGTGACCAACAGTAAGGCAGTGGTTAAAAAAGCACTCTAAAATCACACTCTGAAACTGATGGTATCTATCTATCTATCTACAACTCAAACTGTCTTCTTCAGGAGTTCAGAAGACAAACAACTCAGCTTGTAGATTTCACCAGTTCATTCATCAAAGGAACACATCTAGTGTTTGAATAGTTACATAGTCAATCAAACCAAAAGGAAATCATCGAGATACCCACTTACCCTATCAATCAAGTTTAATTTGATTCATTGTATCTCTCATAAGCCCTGTACTTAAGTTTTAGATTATTGAACCCTCTCAAGAACTTTTTCATGTAAGTATATGTTTTGGTGAAGGATTCGAAAGAAAGGAAAAAATGAGATAAGTTTGATAAAATACATTTCATCATCATCATTCACGTATGATTCATTTCATCTAACTTCAATTATAAAACTACAAACAGAATCAAATCCATCAGGAATATTGAAATTCAAATTAAGTATCATCTAGATGTAAAAAATCCAGAAAAAACCCATCATCATCATTTGTTGAGTAAAAGAAGAAACCCGTTCGAAAGCTAAACCTAATGACCAATTAACCTCTTCAATTTTTCACGGTCTTTACTTGATCGAACCGATTGAATCAAAACCCAATCATGAGCCTACGTTTCGAATTCTTTCAATCCTACATCACATCTCCTCACAAGTCTTTGTGAAAAATTTCAGTCACATTGAAGTTTGTGCGTAATCAATCAAGATCACAGAGTGATCTCTTAAGCGTATGAGGCGTAGAGACGCGTGTTCATCTAAATCCGCATTACATTTTCTTTCTCTTCTCACTTCATGACACGATATTGAGTTCTCAAGTTTATACATATAGAAGAACCCTTTTTCTCTTGTTGTTCTCTTTCCAATCAAACTCAATCCTTTCAATTTTGTTAAAATCTCCTCTTAGATTGTGTTTCCATATTGATCATTCAGTGTCTCCCTTCAATGAGACCCTATTTGATCTTAATCCTTCTCAAAAGAATTGAAACAACAAATACCTTTAATTGTCTTTTACTAGATGGATCATAAGTTGAAATGAATTTGTTCAAAATATACCCCAACCCATTTTCAAAAATTCTCAGTTGATTCTTGTCAAGTAAAGTAAGTCAAATTTCCTCAACATATTTCTAGAAGTTTCATCAAAGGTTTTGTCAAGTGAACCAAAGATTTTGTGAAAATTTATTTATCTTTGGCTTTGGAGTATTGTAAGGCTTAAATAGTTTGTGAGAGATTGAGACCCAACATATGCTTTTCAGCTGAGCCTTTAATGTTTTCAATTTAACAAATCTTATGCGAAATTTATATACATAGTCATGTTTTACTACTTTTTTTTCAATTTGACGTCCCCTATCGCCGCCAACAATTGGAGATGCTCTTAGATTAGAAGTTAATACGTATTAACACAAAGAGAGCCCGTCGGGTAGGTTGTGATTGAATTTTCAGTACGTAAGCCTATTTCCGCGCGCTCAATAGGGGCTTAGGCAAGCTCATGATTGTAGGATTTGGAACACAATTGACCTGTGTGCCAACTCATATATCTATGAGTCAAATCACAAAGAAGCAATTAAGTCTTAAGTCAGGAAGTTGATTATAGTTGATAAAGTGACGAGTTTGAATGGATCAAGAATAGGAAAACATCATATAGATAAGAGTTGAGAAAACGCAGAGATGAGAATAGAGAAATATATCAAATGAAAGAATTGAGAAATAAGAACCATGAGACCATCACCACCGGTTCAGGACCTGAATGTGTCATACAACCCAATATTTTTGAGATTTCACACATTGTATTTGACATTCAGGTTACGAGCCCTGCACCGGTCCCTCTGGAAGGCATCGTACACCTGCCAAATTCCTGTGATTCTTTCCTTTCTGATAGTTCCGTGTGATAAAGCGGATGTGATCAATCGACCAAGTTACCCTTTTGGTCAAAATTGAGCACAAAAGGGTGCAATTCGTGTGAGAAGGATGTCATATAAGAGCATCTCCAACGGCACCCGTTAAACGTAACGATATGTAAGCTGTATCTTACGTTTACCGGGTTTTGCCAAAAAACAACCCTCCACCGGTCACCAGTTTTCTCACATGTGGACCGGCGTGTGAGCATTGTTTAGAGGAGTTGCGGGTTTCTCATGTCAACACTGGCATAGGCTCAGGGCCAATTGTATATTTGTGGATGACGGTTTTGGTGGCATTTGGGACACATTATTGCCACATGTGTCCAATGATGTCCACCATGATCATGGATGATTACAATTGTGCATCATCATTTGATCAAAATTGGCACTCTCTCGCTTTGAGGGCGCGTGAGTTTAACTCGATTGGGTTTAGGCTCGGATGGTATTGGCAGGGGCAAGACCTTTTTCAAGAGCACATTTGTGCGCGTTGGAGGAGAAATGTTATTCAAGGCCAATACATCTGGCTGTACGTTTAAAGACGGTCCTGTACGCGTTTTACAGATTCAGGACCGTTGGAGATGCTCTAAGCGATTCAGGCGTCCCCGAAAAACCTCAGGGAGCACGCCGAGAGACCTGGATCGCTTCTCAAATACGATCTCACAAGTGGCCTACGGTGGGACTTGAAAACCCCGGTGGCTCACTATTTCTGAATGTCAACCCTGGAATGTCACTTACAGCTTACGTTCCTATTACGTTCGATGACATTCCAGGGTCACCGGTGGTCATGCTCTGAGAGAAGATTATAAATGAGCACATATAGAGATGAGATCACAAACACGCAAATGGTGAAATCATATTTCAAATATATATATCTAGATTTGTAATAATAATTAACAACAATACCCCTTGATGAATAATTCACCGCAATCACATAGCTCCATAGGGATTTGATTCTTTCTTCTTATGATCATCTTCTTATGATCTTCATTCTTACTCATCTATTACTAATATGATCATAATGCTGTGAGCTGTGATGTTGTTATCGGTGCCTATAAGATGCTCTCTATTGTGTAAGGAGTACACGTGTAGGCAGTAGCTATGGGTTTAGGCTATGGGTTTAGTTAGTTTAGATTATACCATTCACTCTCACGCCCGGCTTCGGATGGTTCCTCACTCCTCAGTGAGCCTTGTCTGGACCATCTGGAGCTAGGTGAGTTCTCTCTTTATTTTACACCCCTGTTGGGTCTTTGTAGTGTTTTCTTTCTATTGTTGGGATTACTGACTCCTCAGTGAGCCTTGTCTGGACCATCTGGAGCTAGATCGTAATATATACCGAAGTTCCAAGTCCATCAGTGCTCTCGTGAGAAGTCGTGCCGGAATAGTTTCCGGACCCTCAGTGAAGGTTCACACGAACCTTACACTTTTTTTGACTTGCAATCACTTCGATAGTCCTTAATAAACAAACCTCGAAAACAATCAACCAAACAAACTTTTTTTTTTCACAATTCATTTCCTCTTTACTTGGATTTTCTCTCTGTCAATCGGTCTATTCTGTCATCTGTCAATCCGTCAACCTGTCATCAGCAACCTTCTGTCAACTAAACCTTACTACTTCAGCATCAACCCAGCAGGCGGAACCAGTGCTCTAGCGCTGTCTAGTCGAATGATCGGCGGAGCTTCCCTGAAACCGGAAAACTACGTCGACGATCCTGAAGCTCTATTACGGAAGGCTCGTAAAGAAAAGGCAAAAGAAACGGTCGAATCACCATCACCTCCTGCAGCTCCGAACTTTTTGTGGAGACCTGAAGCTTCAGTCTCGGGATCACCAGCACCGACTGATCGAATACTGTACGCGTCGAGTCACAAGCCTAGCTTACCAGTAGTGTCACCCTTGCACTTTTCACCACCAGTTATTTCACCTTCGGCATCTGATAGGACAGTGGTAAACCTTCATTTCCAGAAACTTCTGGGTCACGCACCAACCAATCAGACGCCGCATCCACCCGGTCACCTTCCAACTGACACTCCGGAGGCCAAACCTTTGGCATTCGAACTCTCGGATCCACCTTTACCTAGTGATACCACGCAGACCATGTTGGCGGACCAGGAGACGATCGAGACCCTAAGACAGCAAATCGAGGGGTTGAAGGTGCAAAACGAAGCACTCGCGCAGTCTCGCCAAGAGACTCTGGCCCTGCAAAAGATGGTGCGGGACCTGATGGCTGAAAAGGCGGCATCTTCACGTGTCAACGTCCCGTCGAATTCGGAGCTGAACCCGACTGAAGAAACGCTCCAAGGCCCTAGTCGATCTTTTGTTCATTATGCGAACAAAAGTCCGGGTACTCCATCACCTATTCCTGGAGAATCAAGCAGACAGGAAAGCCGGCCTGTCCCCTCGAATCAAGCGTATCCGGCACAGCAAGCTACCTCGCATACAGCAGTCGGAGCGAATCAGCAACCGTCAACTCCGAATTCAGGACAAGTGCCACCAGCTATACACACCCCGTACACTCAGTATTACCAGCCCACCATCCCTGATGTACCGCCGACTCCATCAGTACAAGCTATGACGGCAGACCGAATTAAATTGAGTGATTTACCTAAGTTCAGCGGCAGGTTCGGCAATCCAGCCGACCTATTTCATTGGCAAGATATGATCGAGGAAACTTTTGAGGTCAAGGGTCTTTCCGATGATCGGGAACGGATCAAGCTACTCGGTTCCTTACTCAATAATGAAGAATTATCTGCCTGGTATCAAGGAAACAAGGAAGATTTACGTCGAGAATCATGGTCGGGTGCGATGAAAATGATGGCCGCGGGGACTCTGCCTCACGCGTGGCTAGCTGATACTGAAGAAGCCTTACGTCGACTCGAAATGCGAACTTCTGAAACCTTTGACGCCTATGTCAATCGAGCACGACAATTACATCGTTTAGTCAAACGATCGAATCGAGTATCTGACCGCAACTTAGCTGAATTCATCACTTGGGGGGCGCCTTTACTGTTCAGAGACATGATCGCACAGCAAGAACATCTCAGAAAAGAGCCTTTCAGCTTTCAAAAATTCAAGGAGGCTGCCGATGGAATATGGAAATTTCTGAACGATGCGAAGCTATTGCCAGGAGCAGGAATTCGTGCTAGACAAAACCCGCCACCAGTCAATCCAAACACCATATCAACGTCGACGACACGCGTTCCTACTCAAAACAGATCACGATCAGATGAAGAACGGGCCGACAATGGTTGGCGTTATCATGAATATCTTCGACGCTCAGGCATTTGTCCGATATGCAAGGACAAATGTAACAATCCCGCCTGCACGAAGAAGAGCACCCGTTTCCTCTCGGTACCCCTAGACTTCAACCCAGGTCCAAGACCTGTACGAGGAGCGGCTGCACCAACTGTTTCGACTCCTACTAACTCTCCCGGAACTCCCGGAGCACCAACTCAACGACCGGCAGGACGACCGCAAGCCACGCCAGCTACTTCTCGTGTCGCCGCAATCGATACTTTTCCTGAAATGTTGGCGGAGGATATTGCTGCTTATGAAGAGGCGGATCAATTCCGAGCCAGTCAAGTGGAAGACATGACGGAAGGAGGTACTGAGTGCGTAGTTCCACCCGTGACCTCTCCAATCATTCTGGAGCTGATGTGTAACGGCAAACTGGTACGGGCATTGATTGATTCAGGGGCGGGTACGAATTTAATGTCCGACAAGATGGCGCGTGACTTACGAGTGGTTAGGAGGCCATTGGTAGCACCCGTTGAGGTACGGTTAGCCATCCCTACAGAAGGCAAACCTCTAGTGTTACGAGAATTTGCATTCGCTAATCTCAAATCTGAACACCCCAACCTACGATTTGGAGCTGTTTTCTTCAAATTAGCTCCATTAGGATCCAGCTACGATATGATCTTAGGCTCGCCATTCCTCTGCAAATTCAAGTTAGATATTTCCCTTCATCGTCGTTGTGTTGTGGATACAAGTAGCGGCAAGGTTCTCTATGAAAAAGAAATGAAAAATGAATTGGATCGTGTGTTATGTGCCATTCAGAATTTGACAAAGATTAGCAAGGCGCAAGATATGAGCGAGCGGGAAATGTCCGTACTAAAAGACTTCGCAGATGTTTTTCCTGCTGAACTTCCTCCTGTGGAGGACGGGGACCCGCCGGATGACATCTTCCCGGAGGGTTTACCTGATGCGAGTCGCCGTGTGAGGCACAAGATTGTATTAACGGACCCTGATGTTGTGATTAATGAAAAGCAGTTTGGATATCCTGCAAGGCATTTGACATCATGGAGAAAGCTGATAGATCAACATCTAAAAGCGGGAAGAATTCGAAAATCTCAGAGCCAGTACGGTTCTCCATCTCTGATCATTCCAAAGAAGGATCCTACGGAGTTACCCCGGTGGGTGTGTGACTACCGTAAGCTGAATAAATATACGGTTAAAGATCGAGCGCCTCTGCCAAATGTTGATGAGGCGGTAAGACTAGTTGCTACGGGTAAAGTATGGTCGGTGGTGGATCAAACGAATGCGTTCTTCCAGGATAGAATGAGAGAGGAGGACATCCCGCTGACGGCGGTGAAAACTCCTTGGGGATTATTTGAGTGGACAGTTATGCCCATGGGATTGACTAACGGACCTGCGACGCATCAAGCAAGAAATGAGGAAATTTTAGGGGACTTAGTAGGCAAAGTCTGCGTAGTTTACATTGACGACATAGTCATTTTCTCTCAAACGGTAGAAGAGCACGAAGATCACCTGCGGCAAGTATTAGAGAGATTGCGCGCCGCCAAATTATATTGCTCAGTCAAGAAAAGCAAACTTTTTAGGAGCGAAATCAAATTTCTAGGGCATGTGATCAGTGAGACAGGTGTCTGTCCCGATGATGAAAAGGTCGAGAAGATATCTAAATGGGCTTCTCCTTCCAATTCGAAACAGCTGCTGAAGTTCCTTGGGACAGTCCAATGGATGAAGAAATTTGTGGACGGCTTATCTCACTACGTTGGAACACTATCCCCTTTGACGAGTACCTCGCTGAAAGGCAAGCCATTTCGGTGGGGTGAAGCAGAAGAAACCGCATTCAATAATATCAAACGGCTGATAACCACCCTTCCAGTCCTTCGAAACTTGGACTACGAGTCGGGAGAGCCACTTTGGCTATTTACCGATGCCAGCGGAAGTGGGCTGGGAGCGGCTCTTTTTCAGGGCCTACAATGGGACACTGCATCGCCGATTGCGTACGAGAGTCGTACGATGAATCCAGCAGAGAAAAATTATCCGGTGCATGAACAAGAGTTGCTCGCGGTAATCAATGCGCTGAACAAATGGAGGCTATTACTCTTAGGGATGCGGATTAATGTCATGTCGGATCACCACTCTCTGACCACTCTTCTAACGCAGCGAAATCTCAGTCGGCGTCAAGCAAGGTGGCTCGAGACGCTCTCACAGTTTGACCTGGACTTTAAATACCTCAAAGGACCGGACAATTCGGTTGCAGATGCCCTCTCGCGGAGGGAAGATATTGCGGTGTGTGAAGTTAAATCAACATTGAGGGATGAGGAGATCCGGGCGATTCAAGATGGATATCGTGAGGACAAGTTTTGTATTAAGTTGCGGAAGGTCTTGCCCCTTCGAGAGGATTGTGTCCTAAAGGATGACCTCATGTACCTGGATGGAAGGCTAGTGATCCCTCAGTATGGCAGTCTGCGACGCGACTTCATTGAACAAGCGCACCAGGCATTGGGACATTTAGGTGTCTTGAAAACAACCACAAGACTGCGAACCACGTTCTTTTGGCCCGGATTGGCGAAAGAGGTGGAAGACCAGCTAAAGTGCTGCGACTCTTGCCAACGCATCAAAGCCCGCACGACAAACATCACCGGCAAACTCCAAAGCCCAGAAATCCCTAGTAGTCCCATGGAATCGATAGCTATCGACTTCATTGGCCCGTTCCCTAAAGTTTCGGGATACGACATGATTTTGTCGTGCACGTGTCGACTTACAGGTTTTGTTCGACTGATCCCGGCTTCACAGACTGATACAGCAGAACGATCAGCAGCACGACTTCACACCGCCTGGTCCTCTATTTTCGGACTGCCAGCGTCCATTATTGGCGACAGGGACAAGGCCTGGACGTCTCGGTTCTGGAAACGCTTGCACGAACTATTGGGCGTGAAAATCAATTTGTCAACCTCTTACCACCCTCAAGCTGATGGCCGTAGCGAGCGTACCAACAAAACAGTAGGGCAAATTCTGCGGCACTATGCAGCCGAAAAACACGGTAAATGGTTTCAGTCCTTGCCGGCGGCTGAATTTGCTATCAACTCAGCCGTGAATGTTTCAACGGGAGTATCTCCATTTCAATTTGTCTATGGCCGCGTGCCTAGACTCTTCCCAATACAGCAGCCTTTGGAAGACGATGCTGACGATGTGAAACATTGGATTGAAAGACGTCAGGCAGAATGGGCGGCATGGAGGGACCGGCTGTGGGGCAACAAAGTCGGACAAGCACATCAGTACAATCTTCGTCGGCGGGAAGCGCGTCCTTTCAACGTTGGCGACCGGGTGTTGATTGACAGTGCAGATAGGCAACAGGTGGTTGGTGGAAGATTCAAGCCGACCGGTAAACTCAGAGCGCGGTATGATGGGCCTTACGAAGTCGTGGAAGTTTTAAACTCGGGTCGAGATTATCGACTTCAATTAGGGCCTAATGATCACTCGCATTCCACATTCCACGTTTCTAAACTGAAATTGTACCACTCCAACGCCGTCGAAGAACCAGACATTGCGGCCATAGAGATGGTCTCGTCACATCCGAAAAAAACCCCTGGAACGTCTCAAGAGGAGCCCATGGGGCATGCTAGGCACAGTGACGAGGGGGTGTGCTTGGATTACATAGCGTTAACACCCCCGCAATGTGAGTCATTTATTTCTTTCATAACCCGCAGTAAAGAAGAAATTGGCAAGCAATCTCTCCTACTAAATGACAGGCCTTCAATCGTCGATAAGCCAAGATTAACAACGGATCGGGATCACGAGCACTACAATTGCGGCCATCAAGCTGGCCTTGTCATCGCCGAGAACAACCTCTCTAGGTCCTGGAATTGGAGCCATTGAGGCACGCTAGGACATGTGACAAGGGGGTGTGCGTCTAATTGACGCGCTAACACCCCCGCAATGTGAGTGTGGTAGCGTTTTTCTTTAGCTTCTTAGTGTGAAGCGGCTGGCAAGCAGTATTCTTTCCTACATAGCAGGCTGAGCCGCACCGACGAAGGATTCACGACTACGAAATTGAAATTGACGAAAAACCAAGAAAGCTTACAAATTATTGAAACGCAAATTACTTTACATCAAGACTCAAGACTTACTCACCTCAAGACACGATTTCAAATTATGACAGTTCAACTTCAAATTTTCGATTTTTTTTCCTTAGTTTGGTTTTAGTTTCCTTTTTTTTTATTTTATTTAGTTCTTTTCCTTTCTCTTTTTTTTATTACTACTTAGTTTGTTACTTTTCAGCTGGGGCGAGTCATGCCAGAATTTTTTTTCTCAATCAATTTTTTTTCTTCCTCTTTTAAACTTCCATTCATACGAAGAAAAAGAAAACTTTAATTATATAGGAGTAGGATATTTTTAGCGGGTTACAAAATTTTTTAGGAAGGGAGGGTGTAAGGAGTACACGTGTAGGCAGTAGCTATGGGTTTAGGCTATGGGTTTAGTTAGTTTAGATTATACCATTCACTCTCACGCCCGGCTTCGGATGGTTCCTCACTCCTCAGTGAGCCTTGTCTGGACCATCTGGAGCTAGGTGAGTTCTCTCTTTATTTTACACCCCTGTTGGGTCTTTGTAGTGTTTTCTTTCTATTGTTGGGATTACTGACTCCTCAGTGAGCCTTGTCTGGACCATCTGGAGCTAGATCGTAATATATACCGAAGTTCCAAGTCCATCAGTGCTCTCGTGAGAAGTCGTGCCGGAATAGTTTCCGGACCCTCAGTGAAGGTTCACACGAACCTTACATATTGTTCACTTTGTCTCCTTTCTTCACCGATTCTTATCATCACTTTGAGCAGGTTTGCTCTCTTCGGTCATTGTGATTAATATCACTTCTAGTTGCTAACTAGAACCTCTCCCTCAGGTTCTGATAACCAATTTGTGATTCAGATATTCCATGGAAACTACTCTACTATAATTAACCCTAAAGAAAGCTAGTTTTGCATCTCTTTATATTTGAACCCACTATATACCCTATAATTTTCAAAGGCTTGAATTGATATTCATCATCGTGAAATTATTAGCCAGTCTTTTACTCATCTTGGTCTTCACTCTTATTGTGGTTGCCGTTTCCATCCCGGTTCCCCAAGAGTTACATTCAACAAATATTGATGAGACTAAGTTTATCAGTTACAGTGCGTTATCAAGAAACAACATCCCTTGCTCAGAAAAAGGGAACAGTTCTAGAAACTGCAGACAGCCTGCTATGGCTGCAAATACTTACAACTGTGCATGTAGTAGGATAACAAGATGCTATTGAAATATATAAAATTTATGATTTAATTTATTTAACCACGTTCAAGAACTTGTCAGTTTGAATGAATTGTATATTAAATAAATTCAATTGTTAACTCATGTGAAAAATTAATTTCAATAGTTGGATATTCAAGAACTAAAATGATAGTCATGATGCGGTCAAGATGATAGTGTGAGAAGGCTAAGGGAAGAGTGTTGAATTTGAGGTCGAAGAATGATCACTTCATTCTTAACTAGCTGTACTGTGTGATTATGTGTTGAATTTCGTTTCTTTTACATCTTTGTGTTTGATTGTTTGTATATATATAAATCTGATCATACCTTCCTTATGAATCTTTTTCCCTTATCGTGGAAAAAGATTCTAAAGGTAAGGTGTTTGTTTTTCTTTACAAATAATACTATTTATATATATATATATTTATATATTTTTATACTTATACAATTTTCGTTTTGGTTTCATATTTTATTATTAACTTTTACTTCTTTCTTTTTCTACTAGTTTTAATCTTCTTCTTCAGGTCTGTTAGAGCGTCGTGCTCCTTCTTTATTTTTGTCTGGTCAGCTGTGTCTCGTCAACACAAAAGCTGAACCGTGTTTGTTCACCTTTATAAAGGTGTGTTAGTGTGTATGCCTTATTGTGGAAAAAGATTCTAAAGTTTTAATCTTCTTCTTCAGGTCTGTTAGAGCGTCGTGCTCCTTCTTTATTTTTGTCTGGTCAGCTGTGTCTCGTCAACACAAAAGCTGAACCGTGTTTGTTCACCTTTATAAAGGTCTGTTAGAGCGTCGTGCTCCTTCTTTATTTTTGTCTGGTCAGCTGTGTCTCGTCAACACAAAAGCTGAACCGTGTTTGTTCACCTTTATAAAGGTCATTCCGCCAGTCATCAAAATCTTACATGGTAGCGAGAGTATTTCGATCCGTTCACCTACTTAAAACAATCTATGACAACATCTCCAACTGATAGTTCAAGTCCAATTAACATCGGAAACACCAAGTCAGAATTCGATTTTAATCCTGACAACACTCAATCAGAGAACAGTTCCGATACCGCTAGAGTACCTTTATTGAATCCAGAAATGTCAACTAGTGATGATTCAGTAATACCCTTGTTTGGAAATGCTATTCAAAAGTACGGTTTTCAACTTATTAATGCTCTCAGTAAATTCAAGATTTCTGAGAGTCTTGAAGATGGGAATTATTCTACCTGGAGTCGTGCTATTTTTGGAAGTCTTGATAGTTTAGAACTTCATCACTATCTTTTGATTAAAGAATACAAAGATCCAGAACTAAGTGAAGCTCAATCTGTTAAAACCAATAAAATAATAGTAGACTTTATATTAAATCATTTGGATAAAAGTAATCACACTCAAGCTTTAAATCATCTTTCTGATCTTTCAAATACTCTTCTTATAGTTCATGATCCTTACAGCTTATGGGAGTTTCTTAAGGACAGACACTTTCTTATTAATTCGCAACGTCTTGCTTCTATTTCTAAAACTCTTAACACTGTCTCCATTCATCGTAGTGATACTCTTTCATCTTATCTAGACAAATTCGAAAGTCTCTTTATTGAATTCACACGATATGGTGGGAAAATGGATGATATTCAATCTGCTATTAGACTAATTGACTCCATTTCAACACTTCCTCCAACAACTGTCGAATTTATTCACAATACTGTTAAACCACTGACTCGAAAAGATGTTATCAAGTATCTCAGAGATTATGATACTTGTCAGAATAATTTTTCTACAGAAGCAACACGAGAAGTTCATCATGTGGAAGCTAATGTGACTACATCTGGATCAACATCATCTCGGCCTTCTAGATTTTTGTGCACCGAATCAGTGTGTAAAGGTCCTCATTCTTCTGATAGATGTTGGTCAAAACCTGAAAACTTCAAAGAAAGAGATGATTTCTTAGCCAGACGTAGAAACAGAGGTAGCTGGAACTTACGGGGACGTCAATTCTCAAATCGACCTTCTCAATCCAGTTCAACCAATAGTATTCGTGGTATGCAAAGAGTTGAATCGCCTTCTGCAAATACGGTGTCAGAATCTTTTCAAAACCTTTCCTTCAACGTTGAATTTACGAATGTAGTCGAAGAACCAGAAGCCAACTCAACTGAGATCTCTTCAAATTCGATTTGGGCACTTCATGATACTGGTGCAACTCACCATATGTTCAATGACAGGAGTCTGTTTGTTCAAGACAGTCTCAAGAAAGTTGATGATGTTAATCAACGACTGAAACTCGCTGGAGGTGGTGTTTCATTAGCAGTAGATAGTGTTGGGAAGGTGAAATTAAAAGCCGGGGACGGCACGATTTTTGAACTAAACGAGTGCTTGTATGTACCAGAGTTGGGTAAAAACTTAATCTCAGGAGGAGTTCTAAAATCAAAAGGTGTAAGAGAAGTGTACGATGATGTAGAACCATCGTATTTTTCACTAGTTAAGAATGGGTTAGCGTTGTTCAACGGTGTTATATTGAAGAATGGTCTTATGAACGTAAAAATTGATCCAGTAAGCCTCCTAGATCAATCACCTCAGACTTCAAGCAAAGTTAGCTCATCAATTATTCATCGTCGTCTAGGCCACTTAAATGACAACTATCTAAATCAAATGATGAATCATGAAAGCGTAGATGGATTTCTCAGTGTGGATAGTGGTTCTGAATCATGTGAAACCTGTAGTCTTTCTAAAAATACAAAACTACCATTCAATCATACTCGTCCTCGAGCTGTTAGATTTCTTGAGAATGTTCATGTTGATCTTAGTGGAATTTGTCGAACCAATGGTTTTAACAATGAAAAATATTTTATTCTCTTTTGTGACGATTTCTCATCATTCAGACATATCTTTGGTTTGACAAGTAAAACTAAGGAAGAAGTTTTTGAAAAATTTAAGTCCTATATTGCTCTTAGTGAAAGACAAACTGGGTGTAAACTCAAACAGTTCACTCTAGATTGTGGAGGTGAATTTGTAAACGAGTTACTTGGATCTTATCTTTCAGAACTTGGAATTGAGCTACATTTAACGTCTGGGTATGCTCCTGAAGAAAATGGAGTGTCAGAGAGAGGAATGCGAACTGTTGTCACAAAAGCAAGATGTCTTATGATTCAAGCTGGTCTTCCTAATTCTTTTTGGTTCTTGGCGTGTACCACAGCAATTTTTCTTATAAATAGAACCATCACTAGATCAATTGCCGATTTTAAAACTCCGTTTGAACTTTGGCATTTTAGAAAACCAACAATTTCACATTTAAGAGTGTTTGGATGTGAAGCTTATCGACTTGTAAGAGAGGAATTAAGAGGCTCAAAATATTCTCCAGTCAGTTCAAAAGGGGTACTTGTTGGATTCGAACAAGATAATTTCAATTATCTAATTTTTGATCTTAGTGATCATAAATTTCATTTATCTCATCATGTCACTTTTAATGAAAATAATTTTCCTTATCTTGAAAAATTTAATTCACAATCTAATTCAGAAAATTTAGTTAGATCAAATTTCTTAGACGATGAAGAAGATTCATTAATATTAAATAAAACTAATGCTTCAAGAGATTCTGTTGACGACAGATCTCAGGAACATAACGAACAGTCTTCAATCAATTTACCCTCAAATGAAGAAATAGAGGAAGTTGAAGTTATACCTTCTGAATCAAGTATCGATACACTGAATAAAAAATAGTACTCAGGTAACCCGAAAATCATCTAGAAATCAACCTTCAGTCAATTATAAAGGAATGGGAGGTTTTACTGAATATGAGAATTCGAGTAATAACAAGATACAATCAAAGCGTCCATTACAAATATATCATCCTCAAAGTGGCTATGTTTCTATTGAAGAAGATGACTTCTGTATATCTTCCTACTTTAATTGTCTACCTGAATGTTTCAACGCCGTTTTAAATTCTAATCCTGATCCCAAATCATTCAAGAAAGCCATGTCAGCGGGTGACTCCCCTAACTGGAAATTAGCTTGTGATAAGGAAATGACATCTCTTCTGAAGAAAGATGTTTGGACATTAGTTGACCGACCATTGCACAAATCTGTGATTCGAGGAATGTGGATATTTCGCAAGAAAATCAATCCAGATAATTCAGTTAAATATAAAGCAAGATTCGTAGCTATGGGAAACACACAGGTTGAAGGAGAAGATTATGGCGAAACATTTGCTCCAACAGGAAAACCTACTTCTTTGAGACTTCTACTGGCAATCGCAGCGATTTTTGGATGGGAAGTTCATCAAATGGATGCCGTGACGGCATTTCTAAATGGAATTCTTTTGGAAGAAATCTATATAGAACAGCCTGAAGGATATGTGATTGTTGGTCAGGAAGGAAAAGTCCTCAAATTGAACAAATCGTTATATGGACTCAAACAGTCACCTAAAATATGGCAAGATGACGTTACTCAGTATCTCATAAGTTTATGTTTCGAACAATGCGCAATTGATCCTTGTATTTATGTTAGATCAAACAAAGAAGAACAACTGGTAACTGTTGTTTATGTTCATGTGGATGATATGGCTATCACCGGTAATGATACTCAGACCTTCAAGAATGAAATTTCCTCCAAATGGGAAATGGAAGATCTTGGAATTGCTCAAACTATTGTAGGGATTGAAATTAATAGAAGAAGTCCTCATATTTACTCACTCGTTCAAACCAAATTTGCTATTACAGTTCTGAAAAGATTTAATATGTTAGACGCAAAACCTGCTTCTACACCTCTTACTCCAAACCTCAAGCTGTATCGTGCAACCGATGACGAATGTTCTGATTTTTCAAGTCTCAATCTTAATTATAGAAGTGCTGTGGGGTCACTGATGTATCTTTCTCAGTGTACACGACCGGATCTTGCTCATGCGGTTGGGGTCCTTTCACAACACCTTGACAGACCAGGATTACAACATTGGAACGCAGCTCTACAAGTGTTTCGTTATCTAAAGGGTACTATTCATTTGGGTATAGTTTATTCTGGAGAAGATTCATTAAATATCTCAGGACAACGTAGTCACTCCTATCCAGTTTCCTATTGTGATGCTGATTGGGCAGGGGATAAGAATACTCGAAGATCAACTACTGGTTATATATTTACTTTAGCTGGTGGAGCCCTTTCTTGGAAAAGTCGACTACAGCCTACAGTAGCTTTATCATCAACTGAAGCTGAATACCGTGCAATAACGGAAGCTGGACAAGAGTTGCTGTGGTTAAGAAGAATGATGGAGTATTTAGGATGTTATGATTCAGATCCTACGGTACTACAGAGTGATAATCAGGGTGCCATACATTTAACTAATAAATCTATTTTTCATGGAAGAACAAAACATATTGAAATCCAGTATCATTGGATTCGAGAAGTAGTAAAGAATGGAGACTTAATTCTAGAACATTGTCCTACTTCAGAAATGGTTGCGGACTTACTCACAAAAGCTTTAGGAAAACAACAATTTATCAGACTTAGAAGCAGATTGGGTATAAAAGAGTAACTGACAAGATCTTGAGGGGACGTATTGAAATATATAAAATTTATGATTTAATTTATTTAACCACGTTCAAGAACTTGTCAGTTTGAATGAATTGTATATTAAATAAATTCAATTGTTAACTCATGTGAAAAATTAATTTCAATAGTTGGATATTCAAGAACTAAAATGATAGTCATGATGCGGTCAAGATGATAGTGTGAGAAGGCTAAGGGAAGAGTGTTGAATTCGAGGTCGAAGAATGATCACTTCATTCTTAACTAGCTGTACTGTGTGATTATGTGTTGAATTTCGTTTCTTTTACATCTTTGTGTTTGATTGTTCGTATATATATAAATCTGATCATACCTTCCTTATGAATCTTTTTCCCTTATCGTGGAAAAAGATTCTAAAGGTAAGGTGTTTGTTTTTCTTTACAAATAATACTATTTATATATATATATATTTATATATTTTTATACTTATACAATTTTTGTTTTGGTTTCATATTTTATTCTTAACTTTTACTTCTTTCTTTTTCTACTAGTTTTAATCTTCTTCTTCAGGTCTGTTAGAGCGTCGTGCTCCTTCTTTATTTTTGTCTGGTCAGCTGTGTCTCGTCAACACAAAAGCTGAACCGTGTTTGTTCACCTTTATAAAGGTCTGTTAGAGCGTCGTGCTCCTTCTTTATTTTTGTCTGGTCAGCTGTGTCTCGTCAACACAAAAGCTGAACCGTGTTTGTTCACCTTTATAAAGGTCATTCCGCCAGTCATCAAAATCTTACAGATGCCGGAGTACAATGGATGAAGGAAGAAGACTTGTTCAGGAATTTTAGACTGTGAGTATGATATCGTATCAAAAAGATATCTTGTACATAAACTGATCAGTTGATGTTTACTTACTTTCAGGATATATGTTTTCATGACTCATCATTCTTGAGTTCAAGAAGAATTGTATCATAAGATTGTGTTTGGAAAATGTTTGTCTTTTTCTCCCATGGTTTTCTATCTTTGTTTACACCTCTTACCCCAAATAGGATTCCA
The DNA here is from genome assembly GCA_022264835.1 of Melampsora americana. Taxonomy (NCBI): domain Eukaryota; kingdom Fungi; phylum Basidiomycota; class Pucciniomycetes; order Pucciniales; family Melampsoraceae; genus Melampsora; species Melampsora americana. The sequence continues at coordinate 5,984 of JAIFHY010000223.1, read as the reverse complement.
TTTTTTTCTCTGTCATCTCTCTCAACCCTGTTTAAGCTTTATTCACTCATTTGGCCCAAAGAATATTTTTTATCTTTGATACTGTTATACATCTCAACATGTACACTTTCTGTAGTCTCCAATTAAGGTTCTCATCATGTTGCATTTTTCCAATTATATTATTCAGTGATATCACAAACAAAATGATGTTAAAATTCCTTCTTTGTTCTCTTCACATTGTTCATGATCATGTTGTAATCGTTTTCTAAATCCTATGTTCAAGAACAGAACACTTCTATTGTATATAAGGTCATTTCTGGCACACTCACATGATTGAAAAAGAAGAGAAAAACGCAGATCCACTTGATTCTCTCAGTAGGAGTGGTTTAGGTCAATCTCATTGATAGCATTTGAATTTGATTAGTGATACTAGATTATAAAATAATATGACCCATGATTTTGAATAAAAACTGATATGGTTCATGTCTATGTAGATATTCAAAATATTAACAATCAGAGTTGATGAACAAGATCACATCCAACACATTCTCAGATTAATGAAAAGTGCTATGAATTTTTTTATAGAAAAAATTAAATCTATACAAATCCAAAGATATATTATAATGTAATCAAGAACTGAAGACAAACATGTATCACAAAGTTCAAGTTAGAGAAGGCCTTTGACGACACATTGGGCATGAAAAGTCAGGCATATAACTTGCTAAGTTGGTAAAACATTTTTCGTGCATCCAATGTGGTTCATTTGGTGAGATCGTAATACAACGTTCGCCAATATTGAAGTTCTCAATACAGATAGGACATTTTTCACGTTCTTCTTCAGATAAATCAGACTGAGTTTGAACCACGAAGGAGGAATCATTCATAATACTTGCGAATAAACAAAGGCTATACCAGTTGGGGGATCCAGGAGTAGGAAGAAGATTAACAAGAGAGATTTCTAAGTTTGCATCGATTGAGATTTGATTGAGTTGATCAAGAAGACGTCCTTCGGTTGCCGTTGCCTCTAGCCAAGCACCAATATCACTTTCATTCAAGTCATCACCCATCTCTAATACACGTATGTCAGCCTGTGAATCCCAGATGCCGAGAATCAAAGAAGGTAAACGTCGCCTTTGAACACCATTGAGAGGTGGGTCTACCTCGTCAAAAGTTTTTTGAATGGATTGAATGTGTTCTAGAAGTTTTGAGTAAGACATATTGCGCGATTGAGTTCGTTGATTTTAGAAGAAATTAAATTGAAATTTGATCGGTTAAAGATGTTGATGGACTAGATGGATATTTTTGTGGAATAATTGGTGATGATGATTACGGTGAAGAGTGCAGAAGGATCTCTTGATGTCAGTCCTTTGGCATATTTTATATTCAAACCAAAGCTGATCCCTACTCTGCGATCAGCATCTGATAAGATGCTCAGCTCATGTAACCACTTTCTCCGTAATGTTCGCATTTTATCAATAATTCTCCCTTTATGTTCGCTGAAGGTCATTAGCCAATACAGGTTATTTTCATTTCATTCAAAATGCATAATCAAACGGTCTGCATTTTCAGCAAAGGGAACAAATTTCTAGCTACATAATTTTACTCGACCTTTCGAACTCTTATCTTGTGGGCTTTCGAGATTTTCCAGGTTCAAAAAATGAATTGATAAGACTTGGGTAAAAAACAGTGAGCTTTCGATTATTGGCTATAGCATCCTGATCACATTTGATTGAAGAATGAAAGTTTTTACATTATGATTAGAAAAATGTAGATCAATTCGAGTCAAAAAATAACCTGGATCACACTCATCATGCAAGTGATGGAGTGACAGATCGAATCCCTTCACTCTGCATAGAGATCACAGTTTCAAACAATCAAATCTGAAAGACTATCTTGTTCAAGTACTGATTAGATTCGGGTACTTTAGCTCCCTTAGATAAACCTGGGTTCATGGTCCTTAGGAAATATTAGTTGATGCTGAGAATAGTAAATTATGTAAGAAAACTCAAGTAGGCCTCACTTTAAGATATGCATTATCTTCCTCTGCCTCATGATTAAGGTGAAAAAAGCAACGCGCAGAGCTTTAATCAATTTTCATCTTCTGTGATCAATGAACAAAAAGATCAAACTTGTAAGTCACTGAATCTTAAACATTCAATTTCTGAAAAAGTCAATGATTCATTTCGTTGCAATAAATCACGCTTTCAATGAATTTCAATGTCTTTCACCCTCTACGCTTACCACTTTGTCTCTTGCGCACAAAACCAAAGAAACATAATGAACTGATGAGGGTCCCAATAAGGTCTTCGGAACTTTGATCATATGAAATTGCATGGGCGACCGGCTAGGAATGACCTGAGACTCATGCGGGTACCACAATCAAGCGAGTAGAGTTTTTGCTGATATTAAACTACGGATGACTCCCGGAACCTGTACCTCTTTATCAGTCGGGTGAATACTTTGGAGATTTGAAACTCAAGAGAATTATAGTATGCAAGTTAAAATACTTCTTTTCCAGCATGGGTTTACGACGCGGCTTATAAATCTGGATGGTTTTAAAGAATGTGTGTGATCTCGCGTGTGGAATCACCTCATCCATATAACCGCTGGTTCTAATGATACAGAGCGTTCATAAGATCTATAAGATCATTGCCTATGGAGATCTGGCTGTGCTATGATATTAATCCGAACTTCCCTTTCCTGTAGCAATCCATGAAAAGTGGTTCGTTCTGTATCATCAGAGTAAGAAAAAGACACAGAAATTTAAGTTACAAAGATGATCAAATCCTTTTGGGACAAGAGGCATTTGTCCACTAAAATCGTTTTGCTTGATGTAACCAGTTTCATAAAGCGTTCCATAAACGTGATATTTCTTTGGAAATTTTCTCAATCTAATTTAACAATATCTTGACAATCTTTAAGGCTTTATAACTGATCTGAAGTAGACTGTTCACAATTGTGATTCGCCATCAGAATCATATACATATCATGATTTGGAAATTAAACCATCGTAAACATGAAATTGAACTTATAGAAATTTATCCTAATAAAAAATGGTTAGGTGTAAGATCAACTTCTTCAGAAAGAAAGATCAAGACCATGGTTTCGCCGTTCCTCTGAGATGTCAGTTCAAGGATGTTGCCCTCGGAGTCGTACTCAGAGAAGTAAAAAGGATAGGTTCGCGCGAATGTGAACAATTACAAAAAGATAGAGATCTTTTTTTTGGTTCTACTAACGGTCTGAGAAAGAGGTGTATGATAGAGACAAGACGATATAAAAGAAGTAAAGATCGATGAAGGTTATCGTTCATCACTTGGCGAGTCCATCAAAAGTGAGAAATACTCGGCCCGGATGAGTACCGACCCGGTTGAGTTTAACCGAGATACCTGATTGTGAAAAATCATTGGTCTTTGATTTTTTGAACATCACCCTTTGCCCTTCCTTCTACTTCTCATCCTTGGATACAAGCAAGATGACCTCAGATTTCCACGGTGAAGAGTATTAAAAGAATTCATTCATTTTGAATTACAACAAATTCAATGTCAATTGTAGTATTACTTCAAAAAAAAATCAAAAAAAAATCAAATCAAAACTTGCAAAAGCAAGAGAAAAATCCAAAAAACTCATTTGTTTTGCAAAGATTTTTTTCAATTTAAAAACCCCCCTCCTCTCATTCAATTCTCATTCAGAATTCAATTGTCCAAAAGAAAATCCCCTAACACACCCTAATAAAATATTCATTTTATTATTGATATTATATATAATAAAGACCTTTAAGATTTTATTAATAAAATAAACCTCCCATAAAAAAAAAAAAAAAAAAAAAAACAAAAAAACAATTCTTCCAAATTCAAAATGGAATTTAAAGAAAGATAATAAGAAACTAAGGGGAAAAAACAAGTTAATGATATGGAAAAAAAAGTCTCAAGTAGACAAAAAAAGGGATTGGATTTTTCAAAAAAATTGAAATCAATTTTTGGAAAAAAAGGAAAATTATAATATATATAAATATATATAGGTGTATGTATATATAGAGAGATGCATATGGTGGAAGATATATAGGTTAGATGCATATATTACATATGTAAGGTTATCCTCTTGAAAATCTACTTGAAAGCTAAAAAAGCAACCAAATCAGCGAAATCTGGTACTTCCGTTCTCTCGTAGGATCTCTGTCTCTACTTTTGATCAATCGGTTGCGCCATCAAAGTTCGGTTATTTTGGTTCAAGTGCTTGAACAATGATCACAGACTTTGAGGTGTTTTGTTACGGTTGACATCGTACCAGAAAAAAGACCTCGTCTGGTTCATCTTCAGTTCTTACCAATACTCGTGTTGGAAATCACTTCAAGTAAATCTTAAAACATTCATCTTCTACTGCGACTTCTGACCGATCAGGCACTCTTTTCGATTTCATTGTGGAGTACTAGTCATTCCAATATAAAGATTGTGAGTTTGGTGAGGTGTAAGAAATTCAAAACGTGATCCAATTGGTTGCATTGCGCCTCACACCTTGTTAGAGTTTGACTTTTTGAACGTTTTGATTGAGCAACGTGTCTCATCGGAGTGAGTGACAAGAAGATGATAAAAGAGAGAGAGAGAAAATAAGAAAAGCTCATGTGATTTATTTAGAGAGTGTTGGATTGAAATCAAAGTAAGATATGAACTTGATGTCTTACTCCATATTTCATTCATTACGAAATCCCATCGGTCGTGATATGTTCTGTCGAAAGTTTCATCCAAAATGACTCTCTTTTTTCTTTTGCCACAATTGAACAAATGAGTTTGACATTTCAAAAAAAGATTTAGAAGTCTCATCTTTTTTAAAATAATTAAACAAAGAGTTTTCCAGTGAATTCAAAAATTGGTATCGATTTTTTTCTTCTTAAAGTTGAATTTTGATTTTTAAAATCTTAAATATAGAGATGAGTTTAATCGAGATGAAGAATTTGATCCTTCATATCTTCTTATTTCTATTTCTCTTCAAACCTTTTTCATCTCACGCACTTCCCTCAATCGAAACCTTGTCAACCAAGGCACCCCAACATCTTATGGCTCAAGAAATGAATCCCCAACCTTTGAGAAATTCAGTTAAGAGGCACAATCAATACGAATATTTCACAAATTGACCCCGGTGGCAGAAGAAGCTCCCGAAACATTTCTGTCCGAAAGATGGCAACCTGAGCTTTCCACATGGATCAACATGGAATCCGATGGTGAGTGGAAGATCAGGTTGAGTGTGAAGAACGATTTGCTCAATCAAAATGATCTCCTTTCTCTTCCGCATCTTCTACTTTCCCTTTCTTCACGGCCTAGTTTCCAAGATGGACCATCAGAAACTCTTTAAATGAGATGATCCTAAATCTGATTTGATCATACGTGACGTAGGATCTCAACTTAAAAGATCTAATGCTCAGAAGGGTTGGTTTGATCAAAATCAACTGAGTGAGATCTTGAAAGGATTCAACCAAGAAGTTGTGATAATCAATTCGCCACAGTATGAAGATCAAAGAAGAGCTTCTCTTTTTATGAAATTACGTCACAAGAAGGAATATTTACCGAAATTAAAGAATTCATGTGAGTAAGAAAGTAAAGAATTTTCGGATTTCTGTATCACTTATGGATCAACTTCATATCGCCTAAAACGCTTTTCATCTTCAGGCTGTCCGATTTTAAGATGAATGAACATAAAAGAAATTGAGCTTTTAAAACTTTATTGCAAGCAGATTCGAAGAACTTGGAAACGTCAAAGTACCGAGAAGAGAGTGTGAAGGAGTGAGTAGTAGTTAAACAATCAAAATAATCATCATCATAATTGAGAGACTATGAAAAATAGTGTAAAGGTAATTTTTAATTCAACAAAAAAATGAGATTTGGAGTTTTTTTTTGCCGTTAAGGAAGAGGAGTAGAGTGAATCGTGTTGGTTGGTTTTGATCGCTATTGATCAATCTTGATGGAAAAAAACCCATGCGTCTTTCGCCTCGTGTTTCTGGATGGGTGAAAGGT